>VCJM01000965.1:4456-24662 GCA_024139495.1 Backusella sp. ASU-2019c | reverse complement strand
TAAAAAAAAAAAAAAAAAAAAAAAAAAAAAGAAAGAAAGACTGGAATCAAGGGGAAATAGAAAATAAGAGAATATAGAGAAAATAAAAGAAGGAGAAGAGAAGGAGAAAAAGGGAAGAGATAGAAAAAAGATATAAAGGGATGACTGTAAAGACTGACATGTCATATCAAAATTCTCTGATAATGAAAACATAATTTCCGATTGAACTCAGATATAAACAAAGAAAGTATTTATGTATTAGATGTAAAGAACCACGAGTTCAAAAAAAAGGGGTAACTGAAGACACCAAGTCGATCACATCTGTCATAGTTATTGGTTCGGCCAATCAAATCGTCTATTTTGACTTTTCCATCAGTTGGTTTGAGATAAGCCAAATTCCAAACAACATGCCTGTTTATATAGCACTAGAGAAGCCGTATTCGACATTTCTATTTACTTTATTATATATTTTATTGCGTACTCTTCAGAGAAGAGCGTTTTTTTTTCTGCTCTTCATTTACATTAACAAAAACATTGACTTTTCTTTTAAAATATCAAGCATCTCCGAGGAAGTGAAAATAAAGGATACCTGGAAGATTTTGCATAACATTTTTAAGATATATTGATAATTATTATCTATTTAATTACAATGTGACATAATAATGAATGTTTTCTTTAATAAAGACGACAGCAGCTCATGTTTATTAGCAATAATTAGTTTATGTTACTATAAGAAATGCTTTAGCACGCATTAACAAATTACCACCTTATTTTCAAGTCAACAGCTATTTCAAAAACCCACCCAAACTCTGAACACTTCAAAAACATCATTAAAGAAACTTTTAGAAAGCCAGTCGGCATACAATATAGTACACCAAAGTCATTAGTGAACTCATATGATTGAAATTAGATATCAACAAACAAACAAACAAACAATGGAATTAACTTTCTTTATTATTTCTTAAATAGACAAGCTTAAACTAAACTAAACTAAACTAATTAAATGGTAGCATTCAAATTCATTGTTATTACCGCGAGAAGCATAGTGTAAGTAGATCACTATATCTAAATAGTATCGCCCAATGATTTACCCATTTATTAATATCAACTGGTAGTATAGTATTAGAAGATCTTTTGATAACGAAAAAGGAGACCAAGCCGATCACATCTGTCATAGCAATACAGTGGCCAATCAAATAAACTTTGTTCATCGTACAACCATTCGTGCGAAAAATCTCTGATTAGCCAATCACCAGTTGAAAGATCAAAAGTCACAAATATCTTATTTTATGAAAAATTAAGCAACAACAAATAACCTTTTTTCAATCATATCTTCTCTTCCTTCTCTTCTTCATAACTTAAACTTCACCTCTTTTTTTTTAGTAACTAAAAATATATAATAATGTCATACACAGATGAACGCAGCCGTACATCATCTCCTGTCGAGGATGATGGCATGAGTTGGCCAAGTAAGGCATTGTGATAAGGAGAAGTGTGTGTGTATGAAGTGAGCATGTAAAAGGTAACCATCTGTTTCTGATATATAGGCATGGGTGCTCGTCAACGTCGTGACGAAACTCCTGAACAAAAGGCACAAAGAGAGAAAAAATTGGCTGAGGCTGTAAAGACAATATTGACCTGTATCGGTGAAGACCCTGAAAGAGAAGGTCTAATGAAGACCCCTGATCGTTATGCAAAAGCATTAATGTTCTTCACAAAAGGCTACGAGGAAAATATTAGAGGTAAGCTTTCTCAATAATATTATTTTGGAAGCATGGGTATTAGTTTCAGTGAGTATTAATTTGTAAATATAGAGGTCGTAAATGAGGCTATTTTCGAAGAAGGTAAAGTTATATTATCCCTTTTAAATAATATTATAAGACAAAAAAAAAAATGAAAATGGAACAAACGGGTCCACACACATAACAAAACGGGATCGGAGATGCAGAAAAAAAAAATAGATTTTTCTGATTAAAGATAAATTATAGATCATGATGAAATGGTTCTTGTGAGAGATGTTGATGTATTTTCACTATGCGAGCATCATATGGTACCTTTTATGGGTAAAATCAGTATCGCATATATACCTAATCGCCGTGTTGTTGGTTTGAGTAAATTGGCTCGTATTGCCGAGATGTTTGCTAGAAGGTAACAAAAAATTAAAAGATTGATGGGTTTTTATTATAGATTCTGAAATTTGATTTGCGATATTTTTTAAAACATTGGATTCTGATTGGCCAATTTTAAAAAAATAGATTGCAAGTACAGGAACGTATGACAAAACAGATTGCTACTGCTTTAATGGAGATCCTGCAGCCTCAAGGTGTTGCTGTCGTCATGGAATGCTCACATCTATGCATGTGCTCAAGGTAGTTTTTTCTTTCTTTTTTTTTAATAATAATTGGGTCGGGATATCTTTTTTTAACTATTTTTTTCTGTTATAAAAACTCTTGTTTGGTAAACTACAGAGGTGTTCAGGTAATAAATATAGATTAGACGGAACCACTACATCGAATCACTTATATATGTATTTTTTTTTAAATAGAAACCTGGAAGTTCAACAGTGACAAGTTGTATGCTGGGTGTATTCAGAAGTAATCCACGAACAAGAGAAGAATTCCTTACTTTAATTAGACGATAAACGCACATTTTCTTTCCTTTGAAAAACGAAGGAAATATTATTATTATTACTATATTATTATTATTGTTATTCTTTTTATGTAAATAAATAATTAGATTTTATGTAATTTATATATAGCACACATATAGTATATAGTATAGTAGGTTGAAAAGACAGACGGGAACGGGCGACAGAAAAAAAGAAAAAGGAGAGGAAACTTAAGAGAGTTTTCCGGACATGACTGCTGCTCTACATAGCTGTAATGCAGCCATGTAGTCACCATTGGCCTCTAAGACGTAAGGGGATAGTTGTTGGCGATCAATGTGGGGTAATATACGACATAATTCATCAAGAACTCGTTCATATTCAGGATTGTTATCAATGGACTGGATCGACGTTGTTTTTATACTATGCTGTGATTTTACCGATGTTTTTCGCCCTAATGATGAAAAAAGTCGGTTAGGCCGTTTGCCTTTGTTGTACGATTCGGTGGATGAAATACTACTCGTGTCCTTAAACTAATAAGGAGAAAAAACAGAAGAAAAAGAGTATAGGGAAAAAAAAAGATAAAAGAAAATAATATATTTTAGTAAATAATTCCATTTGGGGAGGTGCATGTACTTGCATTAGGTGCATCAGTGGCGCGGGGGCGACCAGGTATGTCAATATATTCATAAGGTTTACTGTTATTGTTATTGCTTTGAGTATCATTATTCATATGAGCGTTAGGAACAATAGCTTGTGTAGCCGCTACTACATCGGTTGGTGAAGCACTTATGAGAATGGGTCCACTAATTTCAATGGATTTTTTCTGAAGTGGTACTAAATTGTCAGAAGAAGCTGACCAAATCATATCATGATCCCCTAAAAGTTTGTTTTTTCGAGCACCTAATGGATGCAGAAGGGATCTTTTGACGTGTGTAGGTCTTTTAACGGGCTGAATTAGTTTTGAACTTTCACGAACGGGTGCTCCTCGTTCTTTTTTGATAAAGTTTCTTAATCCACTATCAGCATTTACACAGTGCCTAAATGCAAGACCTATATAAAAATAATACACGTATATATATACATATGTTAGATAAGATGACTTTTCTCTTTCCCTTTTTCGATATATATATAAGTATATCATCATTTCGTACCATATGCCTGAAGTCTCTCCTTTTGAGTCTGCATCTTCATCGTATGATAGAGAGTAAGCGCATTGTGTTTAGGACCGCTTCTGTAGGAGAGTGTCAGACATTCCTGTAGGCGTGGTGGCAATTCCGGTATTTCATGCTGATTTGGAAACAGGGCTTCCTCCTTCTCCCTTAATTTCTGATCTCGTAACTGTCTTGCGCGCTGCTCCAACAAATCCGATAACCCATCAGGACTATCGTCGCCTTTCTCTTCAAATATAGTATGAAATGTAACAAGTGAAGGTAAAATGTCATCACCAGTTTCATCTTCTTTCCAAGATATTTTATAACCCTCCTTAGTGTATTGTGCTGATTTGAGTGCCCTTCCCTCATCGACAGCCATTTGTTCATCCTTGTTTGATCTTGGATCGTTTACGCGATAAATACTATCATCTTGTGAATATGTAGGTTTTGGCATATGCATTTCGTATGATCGCATTGTGGGTGTTTTTCTCAATGTATTTGCTCTTTTGGGAGCTTGCTGGGGCGAAGGGATGGGTGTTGCTGGAGAAACGGGGTTGGCTATACTATGAATATTGGTGACAGAAGAATGAGGGCTAGGAGATGTGGAAGTAGGAGAGGCGGCAGATGAAGTAGTATTTGTTGTTCTGACAGTCGATGTCGTCGAATAAAACGATGCTGATTTATGAGTGATAGCATCATTATTGTTACTGATATTATTAGTGTTATTATCGATACTACTTGTTCTAGTAGTAATAGAGGATATTCCAGAAGGAGAGCCAACAACTTTGGCGATACCAGCCCGTCTTCTTTGTCGTTGGCATTTATAGCAAGTACAAGCAGGGCTATTAGTACAAGTAGCGGTGACATTAGATGGTGTTGATGCTGTAGTGTTGGTAGTAGAGGTGGTGGTACCACTAGTATTGTTAGTGGCTACATTATTGGAGGACATAATAGACTGTAAATAGGAGTCACCATCATTGGATTTAGTGCTAAAAAAATAGAAAGAAAAAAAAAAGGTCAATTATCGAATAGTGTTGTCCTACGTTAGAATATAAATCACAAAATTTACTTTGTGGAAGGCATTTGAATTGGTATTTCGTCTATTTCAATCTTTCCAGACTCGTCCTTTCCTGTTGACTGTAAGCTTACTATTAATAGTTATTTAATAAAATCGAATAAGGAATGTGATATTTATTAATGTTTTACTTACAATCTACTTTGTTATCAAAGTGAAATTTTTGTACCCAATCTGTTTTAATGTAATTATTCAAATTAAAAATATAAAAAACATTATTGTTGACATTGTTTTATATATTTAGTTAGTAAAAACATTAATAATACAAATTAGTATCATATAATCAATGTAAGATAGTGAGCGAGTATGCGTGTATCGAAGTGCAGGAAGGAAAGAGAAAGGTTTTGTAAATAAAAATGAGCAAGATCAGCATCATGGACTCAGTAATTGAATTCAAAAAGTAGTTTTATTGCTGAAATGAGCTTTACCTTGCGAAATGGGATCCATGCCTGAAGTGACAGTCGACATTTAAGAGATGAAGTTAAAGAGAAAGAAGAATTTTAAAATTTAAAAGAGAGAAAGAGAGAAAGAAAGAGAGACAAAGAGTATTTGTTATAAATAACACAAAAAGGGATAAAGAAGGGATTAAGCGAGGGAAAATAGCAGATTATATTATTTTATTTATTGTTACACTGAAATAAAGTAGTTTGCATCGATGTAGTTTGCTAAGAATGGTAATTTCAAGACCTTTATTTTTAAAAAAAAGTTTCTTTTTACTCTTTTTTCATAGTATCTTTATATTAAATGAATTAAAATTACTACTCCTTTCCTTTTCTAAAGCGAGCAACAACATTGTCGAACAATGCATTGCTCTGGAATACATCAGTGGCTGTGGATGCCAAGGCAACAGAAGCAGCCAAGGCACGATCATGAGCGTACTCGGTTCTAGCTGCTGCTGCAAACTCTCGTGTGTGTGGTTGGAGGCCGTCAGCAATCTCAAATCCTGGATGGAGTCCTGGAACAGCATAGGTAATGTTACCCATATCACTACTACCCGATACAATTTGCTCCTCCTGTTCACGAGGGAAGATGGTAAAACCTTCAGCTCTTGCATAATCAATAAAAGTATCTCCAAGATAATCATTCTGGAAAATATCTATGTAGTTTTATGTCAGCCAAGATTATTTTGTTAGTGTAGCTCTTTTTTTTTTTCTTTTCTAAAAATAGAGATTTTATCTTTTTTTACCATCAATTTGACCATATTCTGCCCAGGTTATCTTGACTTGACATCCTGATGCTTTACCACCAGCCAACATACACTTTTCAACCTTCTCTTTCAACTCAACCAATTGAGCACGTGTCACTGACCGAACATAGAAAAAGCCAGAGGCATAATCAGGAATAACGTTGGGCTAAAATGTGCAATTTATGAGTTTGAATTTGGATTTAGAAATGAATTTATGTGTGTACAACATAAACAGTATCATCATTTTTCAATTCTTGGACATATTCTTACCGAGTTACCACCATGCTTAATGATACCGTGAATTCTATCATTATCGTTGTTATTGTTATGTTGGTTTAGGTGTTTCTTTTTTTTTTAATTCATTTTGTATGGTACCTATTGCTAGGAAGTGTTTGCTGTCTCAACATGGCAACATTATTAAAACTTTGCATTAAACCATCAAGTGCGTTAACGCCTTCGAAAGGACTAGCGCCAGCATGAGAAGAACGCCCAAAGTATTCGACAAGGAAAGAATCCAAAGCCAAGCATTTACTATAGACGCCGGACATTCCGCTTGGGTGTAGCATCATACAGAAATCTACACGGCGATTGATTTCGCCTGCCCTGACAAAATTGACCTTTCCACTTGTAGATTCTTCGGCAGGTGTACCAAATAATGTGACTGAACCATTCAGTAGGTTTTTTTCTAAACATGCTTTAACTGCCAATGCGCATGCCACACCAGTGATTGCAATCAAGTTATGGCCACATCCTTTTTTTTTCTTAGTCGTTAGTCTTTGCAATTTATTTTATAAAACTAGAATGCATGTACCTTGTCCGATACTATTGGTATTATTATGTTACTATTAGTATAACCAAAAGAAAAACCATCAATCTTATGCTCATCAACTTACCCAGGGAGAGCATCATATTCACTACAGAAACCCACTCTTCTTCCTTCTTTGCCATTGCTATACTCTGCAATAAAAGCAGTTTCAAGACCAACAACCCCGCGTGAGACCTTGAAGCCTTTTTCTTCAAGATATTTGGTCAATAAAGCGGCGGCTTTGTATTCTCTATTACCAAGTTCTGGGTTATCATGAATCTATGATACAATTATTTTTTTATTCATGTCAGTTTACTCTTGTATTCTTATTTTTATAATTTTATCCTTCTGTACCTTCAAACTAATTTCTCGAAGTTCAGCATTATGGTCATTAATAGTTTTTCTAACTAACTCCTTGATTTCTTGAGATGCCATGGTAGTACGTCCTTTTTTTTATGAAGAAAAAATAAAAAATAAAAGGAAGAAGATAAAGCAAAAGAGTGGGAATTAATGGTTTATAATCAATTGTGAGAGCCAAGGTTCCACATTATCTTTGGCCGAATGCCCGGCCAAAAATGAGAAATGTCTTTTTTAGATGACTTGTATCAACCTTTTTTTAATTAGACTTTTCTTTTATTTCTTTCATCAGATCGCTCACTTTCTTCTCACCTTTAAAAAAAGAAAAACCTTATGGCATTTGATCACTTTTGTATCTCCATCAGACAAACTCTTTTTCGGTGGAATAATCTATTTAACTACCGCACATGTATATGGAGGGAAGTGTTTTTTTTTTGTAAAAGTAATGCCATCCTCTGTGATAAAAAAAAAATTTTTTTTGTGCCAAATTTCGTGCCTATTATATTTTTTTTTACTGCTAATATTTATTGTAAACAATAATAAGGTTGCATTAAAAACACGAAATCAGGAGAGAGAAGGAGTGATGTTTATTTTGCAATGATTCACATATATATCTGAGTCAAGTAGGACAGTCGTTCAGGGTGTCCAATCATTGTTTAAAGAAACACTCGTATCACCAACTGACATATCTCGGTGGATTTTTGTCAAGTTAAAACGTCTATCTTCAAGTTATCTATTTTGTTATTGTATTTTATTCTAAAACACCCTAATTTTTATCTATTAAAAGTAAAAGTTTACTATACGTGTGATGATATATACAAATTCAAGTGTCATTGAATGACGCAAATATATAATCATGAAGGAACCAAGTAATCTAAGCAGCTTCCGATATACCTATTCATCAATCGCTGTTCTAATGACTGAAACAGTGACTTCTTGGGCCCCAAAACAAATTGGAATCCGGTTGCATTACCCATATATGTGGCCATACGGCCTACATTTCAGGGACAACACCACTTCTCTGTTTACAATGGTTTAAAACTCCTCTGCGAATGAGGTCATGTGGTTGATTAAAGATCCAACGGTCATAAACTTTCGCGTCAAGAAATAAATGTCTTTTCACTCTTATCATTATTAAAGCATATCAAAATGGATAAGTTTCCAGTTGAGATTTTAAATCATATATTCAATCACCTCCATCAAACAGAAAAAGTAGAATGCATGCTAGTTTGTCGCCACTGGGCAAGTTCTATCCGTATCTCTTGCTTGTTCAACACAGTTACCATTATATCAAAAAAGTACGATTCAGACGCTGCAATCGCTCGCTTTAATTCGCTTGCCGAATCGCTTGGACAAAATCAGCTTCTTTGCAATCAAGTGCAGCATTTGTTGGTTAGAGATTGCTTTGATTTTGAATTCGATGGGAGCAGTCTTGGAAGTCAATTCCCACATCTCCGTTTTCTGTTTTTATGCAACACTTATATTGGCCAAGATGGTTTTACAGCAACCCAACTCAAACAATTCAAGTCGTGGCAAGATTATCTTCAACAAATCATAGAACATGAAACGGCACTGTTGACCTTTTCACTACTCGATGCAGGCGTGTTTAATTGCTTAAAAACAATTTGCTTGACGCCAGACCGAGCATCAATTCCAGCTCCTATAGAAGAACAATACTTCAAAAACCTGAAGAACGCACCGCTTTTAACAACATTAAAGCTTGATGGTTTTTCGTTTCCATTGGAGTATCTTGAATTAATACATGAAAATGCACCTTCGTTGAAGCATTTGGCCTTGGCGCTTATTTTCATAGAAGAAGAAGTGAACCTGCCCGAAGTGATAACTCCTACAAGCTGTATGAAAACACTTTGTATTCATGATTGCGTATTATCACTTGATATACAGCAGAGATGGATAAGTTATATAATCCAAAAATACACAGATTTAACAGAATTTACATTCGAATGCCACATTGAACCAATGGAGGAGGATCCAGGTCTAGATTACAGTTATCATCTAGTAACACCATTGGCGCGTAGTCTAGGACAGCAGCTGAAGCGATTTCACATAGAAAGCGTTTGCTTTTCTCCAGAGATATTTGATGCTATTGATAGTAGTGGATATGAACTGCAAGATATCAAGCTGGATCATACCGCGGCGCCATTGTTCTTAAAAAAACTCTTCCGCTCGAACCAGATACAGTATATTCAATCTCTCACATTGGCCTATTTGACAGATTTTGAAAGTTTCGATTTATTAGAAAACCTAACCGTGCTGAAATCGCTAAGTCTAGACTTTGGATCCAAATATGGCATGCTCGTCGATCATATTAACAGAAAACCGCTACATTTCAATAAACTTTTAAAACAGTGCCCGAGGAATTTGGAAAAGCTGACAGTCTCCAATACACCTATTGATATAAATTATATGCGAGAAACACAATCGAATCAGATGAACGAGCTAAAATCATTGAATTTCACAGGTGCAAAAATCGAGGATGGAGTGACTCAATTTATAGCAGGCAATTGTTCCCAATTATCTTCTATATCCTTAATCAAATGCGCGACTCCTGTCCTCGAATTCACTCTTCCGAATCATAGTTTGAAATATTTCGAAATTGTCGGTCATTTTGTTTCGAGTACTTTTATACTTACAAGAGCTGAAAACTCCCTTCACTTTGCTATACCTGAAGATGAAGACCCTATTAAACACTGCTGTGAAAGTTTTATAGACAAAGATATCCGTCCTTTTTACAATTTATGTAAACCTGTATCACCCAATGAAGTCAACTTAAAGCTTAGAGTACAATTATCATGTCGTAGTGTACGTACTTTATTCATTAATGGCCGACTTATGATATAGCTGTGTGCCTCATCTATACTTTAGTTTCTCATTTTTGGCTTGCTAATTTTTGCAAATTTACAAGCCGTTTCAATAAAATCAAATAACAAATCTTGGAGGTTAGCATTTTTGAAATAGATAAAATAATATCTCATCACTTTCTTAATGTTGCACATAATGAAATTCCACTACATAGTATTTTTTATTATTGTTCATCTTAATGAATATCTCAACGTCATGTGATGCAAGTAATCCATAGATTGACCTGGTTTAAGGCTACAACCTCGTGTTCCTCATCTTTCTTGAGTATTTAAATGCGGTTTTGTTTTATTTTTATTTTTTCTAAAAAGAAAATCTAAGGATTAAAGAGCAAAGACGAAAAAAGGGGAAACTCTTTACAAAAATAACTAAAACCTGACCTTTGCGTGATATGGCTTAAATGATCAACTCAGGAAGGAGTTCCTATTCAGAATGAGATGTCATGCGCTTGTTCCACGAACCCGGAAAGCACATAGTAGCTTTAAATCATATTGATTTCACGAAATAAAGACCTATCGATGTCAGTCGCTTGAAGTTGCTCAGTGCTCCTCAGAAAAACATTATTTTTTCTTCAACATATAGCTCATTAAGAAAGTATTTTTAATGTTACACCTAAAATCTTACCCCATTGCAAAATATTGAGTAAAATGCATTGGCAAGGGAAAAATATCCCTAATGAAACGTATATATTTATATACGCATACTTAATAGAGTTCAATAAACCTTAATAGATTTACACTATAAACTACGGGAGTGGTGTGGGAAGGAACTAAACAAGAGCAATTATCATTGGACTACATAATTCAAATACAGCTTACTTAGTCCCACTTTCCCCGCGTTTTTCTTCCCCATTTACATTGATAAGGTCAATCTATTTAAGAAAAAAGGATTTTAATGCTTTTTCTTTTTAATTTTATTTTTTTAACTCTACCTTCACCCTAGTTTTATTTTTCTTTCATCCTTCTTCCTTTATTTTATTCCTGATATGCAGTACGCATCAGACAGTGATAATATGACAGACTCCGATAGTCGACCCCAAGAACAGCCTCTTAAAGTGAGGAAAAAACCTGGGCGTAAACCTAATCCAGCATCCCCAGCATTAAGAAAAGCACAAAACAGAGCTGCACAACGAGCATTTAGAGAACGCAAAGAAAAACATATGCGAGAGCTTGAGATTGCTATTAAGCAAGTCAGGGACCAGCGTGATAAATTTCAAACTGAAAATGAACAACTAAAAGCAGACCAAGAGATAATGCGTTCGGAGAACTGGTACTTGAAAGGAATCGTCTTAACCTTACAGCTTGTATGCTTTCAACATAATCTTGTCATTCCTCAACATGGTCCTTATATTAACGAACAGGCTCTCTCCGTGTTAGCCCAATCTATCCCAGAGTCAATCGCAACTTATATCAATGTAAATGCTAGTAACAAACTTCCTATCCCTTCAAAATTATTCGGATATAGACACACAATGAAGCAGCGCGACCGATATCTTTCATCTGGATCAATAGTCATCACCAAAGAAGGTGTTCACTCAATACCAGAACGAACACCAACCAATATTTCACAGCCCGAACCACCTGTATCTCAAAGAGAGAGCACTGTCACCTCAGATGGAATGTATGACTCGGATATTCCCACTGATGATTTTGTACACCCATTACAAAAGGATGAAAACTCATCCAACATGCCACCTCTTTCTCCTGCTACAGATGACTCAGACCCTAACGTCAATTCTACTAACGAACCTAGTCCACCTCAACCCGTAATGTTAACTGATGAGCCTATTACGTCTAATCTTGCAGCGATTCAAACACTCCGACTACGACTTCGACTCCAGTCGGCCTGTGTTCGTATGGACTCTATTCCATTTGCTATTCAACCAACCATTTTACAGGTAAAAACTTTATTCTCTATAACTGTAACCGTGGGGAATTATTAACCGAAAAATATCCTCCTATTTTTTTTTTATTTCCAGCTTACGATACCTCATGACCCTCGTATTGATTTGATTCCAACGCCACATATGCGCGATAGAATGATTTTGTACAGAGATCAATTTGACTTGGATGACTGTTTTAACTGTCTGCTGGCACATTCAGTATTTCATGGAGGCGATCCTGCTATTGCAGCTAATTGGCAATTACCACCTGAATTTTTCGAGAAATATTGGTTCTTAACTATTGACTACGACCTTCGTCGTACAACTAATAGATGGAGACGACTTCAAGGACTAAATGAGCTTGATTTTAAACAACAACAAAAGCAACAAGAGCAAGAGTTAAAGAGGGCTGAAGTAGATCAACGTCAACCTATATTAGAACACCCGCAAAGCCTTAATTGGAGTGAAATTTCATCATTGCTAGGCATTGATTTCTGGAAAATTGCACAGCAAAATAGTGCCAATATGAGTTCCATAACAGATGGCCCTTCATACGCATCATCGCTATCCTCAGATTGTTCATTTAACTCAACTGCTTCGCCGGCACTTTCAGCAACTTCGCCTGCAACAATGGTAGAAGATGATCCTGTTTCATCATTTGAGCCTGTTCGTTTGACAGACGGATACAACTTATCATATCCAAAACCTCAGCCTCCTCCAAAAAGGTCTTCACATCACAAACCTCGTCGCCACCATCCATACCATAACGAAAGCACAGATCAACATAAAAGTAGTACCCCATCAGATGCCATCGATCCATGGGATACTGTAATAACGGAACCGAATAAAAAATATGGTACGTATATACTTAATGAGGCTATTAAAAAATATTGACTAATTTATTTATAATTATTGTAAATATAGCAATGGACACATTAGCTGATAGTGAACGGACCTGAAATAAGCCCTAAAAAGATATAAGGGCTTTTTGTCGCTTTATTCTGCTTTATATCCTATTTTGTAAATTTTTTAGTATTATCATACAACATTAAACTCTTGATTGCATTTCATATTTAGAAACCTACCGTTAATAAATTATCCTTATTCTATGACCAGATCCTTTATCATTATTTTGTAAAAAAGAATCGCGAAAACAATCAGGCACCAAAATAAATCTAGCCACAACATATTGGGTACAAATAGTTGTAATTTTTAGTTTATATATCCGTACTACCTAAACGTAACTTTGTTTTTTTTTTTTACTATTTCATAATATAATCTAAAACTTCTGTGAATGAACTCATGTTTTTCATGCAAGTATTTTATTTTCACTAAAACTACTCTGGGTTAACAAGGACGATTGCTCCAAGAAGAAATATTCATGAGAGAATATAAGAGATTAAAATGTGTTGATATTTATTTATTAGGATTTGTCCATGTAATACATTAATAACATAAAACAGAGAATGATTATGCAACCATGAACTACATTTGTTTTTCAAAAAGTAGTAATTCTTCACCATTTGAATTTTAATTAAATTCGGGCTTTATTAACTCAATGTGCCACCTTGCCTAAACATTCAAACTTTAATGGTCTTGTACAAAAACAAAGCAAAACATACAAACAACTAATTCACGCTACCATAAGGGATTAATGCTAATTTTTTTTTTTAAAAAAAGAAGGATTATGCCTTATTAATTATACAAATGCCATACATTATTTCATAATAAAAAGTCCTTTAATAAAGAATAGAAGCATCTAGACCGGATACACTAATTCCTTGGTCTCATGCTTGTAATAAAAATACTGTTTCCTTTTAAGAAACTGTATATGATAGTAGCATTAAACGTATACTGCGTCTTTACAACTCCAATGCGTTTATTCGGCTTTTTGAATAACCAGGAAAACAATAACTATGTGTTATTTTTGGAATACAAATTGTAATTGTAATACAATCGAGATAAATTTTAGATCATCCGACAGACATGAGTAAAAACAAAAGTTCCTTTCAAACTTTTAGATTTCGAATAATAAAAAGGAATAATTAGTTTTCTATGTAAGTATATATATGGTGAGGCGATAATTAATATCATACTATGGCTAATGTTTTTAATAAGGACGAGTGGTTTTAATTTGTTTTGAAAAAAAGACAAAGTCTAGCCATGATTTTACTAACATGTTTATGACTTTAGATAAATATAGATTGTTGTACAATGAAATGGTTTCAAAGATAATTGATCCTTTTGCTGAATGAAATCAACCAAATAACCCGTAAGGCACCGTTTTAGTTTATGTATATAGCTGATGGGTTACTATAATAATAATGTCATTTTAATACCTTATCAGCATTCAAAGATTGTATTATTTCACAATACATTGCTAAGCATGAACTGTTTTGTCTATGTATTTTCTTTTTTTTTACCCACTATCAGGCTTTGGTCATACAATAACCTCCGCATATATGGAGGTTTTCCCAATGTTAAAGCAAGTTGACGAAGTTCCGTTTTACTCCATTAGGTGTGAGTTTATTATTTTTGAAAATCAGATCCGAAAGATAGGAAGAAGCGGAAGACCCAGTGAGTGTTAAAAAAAAAACCACAAAAAAGTAATATATTCGGATAAATTACACTTTAAGTTATTATACCTCGGTAAACTTTCCTTTGAATGGAACCTAAACTCTAAATATTTATCTATTGTAGTCATTGAAAGATAAATATCATGCCAATTTTCACTTTTTATATTTACCCATATACTCTCGTTCCTGGATGAAAAAAAAAAGAAGTTTGAGAAAAAACGCCAATGATTTATCAATTAAGGTTCAAAAAGTATCGATTTTCAGTACTAATTGTAAACTTATTTATGATGATTTTATGATGAGGAAGAAATATCATAATGAATAGTAAAAAACACCAGATTTAAATACACTTACAATATAAACTATTTAACCCAAATACGAAGTTGATGGCTCGTAATGTATACACAAATAGATATCCAAGAAAAAGGCTACATCCTACAGTAATGTGATACTAATCTTAACTTGGTTATTTTTTTTTCTGATTCGATATTTGACGTTTCATTAATGGAGCTTATTTCATTGAGGAACTTTCCATCATGTATGTAAACAAAAGCTTTCAATAATGTGAAATCACTTTTTTGAGGTGGTAATTCTATATATTTTTACCCGGTCTTGGCCGAATTGATCTTCACATAAAATTTGTCTAGAAATCATGGGAGAACGCTAAAGAATAAATACGTAAAATTTAGGGCTTTTACCATATACAATGATGAAGGGAAAAAAAGCATAAAATACTGAAAAAAGGGACATATCAGTTTCAAAAAATTATAAAATCGCGAGAACAATAGGCATGATATTATGCACCTTTAATTCTTAAGCAATTACGTATTGTCATTGACTTTTTAAAAAAATAAAAGTCTAGAAACTCTCTAAATATATTGGAGTGAATTTAAGTAGTAATGTAGTACTTTAGTGCTCATATACTATATAACACATTGTAATGTTCTTGTTTGCTATTATGAAAATAAAGTCATGTTGTTGTTACATACCTTCTGAAGTGGATTACTATCAGTTAATTAAGCTTTTTCAAAATCCCAACTCAGACCGTAATACTTGTGATCTTGCAGCTCTTGAACCAGACTGGTGTACAACGCTCCTAATGAGAAAGGGTTTGATGAGCTGGGAAATGTTTTTAGATATTATTTCTCACAATACCTATTGTTGGTAAGTGCATTTGGATCTAAAATTACTCCTATTTTTATTTGGTACTGAAATCTCAATTATCATATTATGGAATGGTTTTTTATCCTTTTTTGTATTTCATCTTTTATCTTTCTACATAGGTAACCTTAACTCAAGAAAATATTAGAGAATAGCATTTAAAATAACTATTTGATTCTCAATTGGATAGAAATCCTTCTTCATGGGAAAGGATTCACTTATAAAATAAGTTACAGTGTAAAATTTAAATACATGTTATTTTCCATTTATTAAGAATTACTTTTTTCATCTTGTTACAACTATGTTCTTTATGGTTTCGAGTTTCACCCAATGCTTTTCTGTATAGGTTCCCATTTAAGGAATTTTACAAGGTAATCCATTCATAATTCAGCTTGAAGAGCTCCACCGATTTGCATTCTAATGTCAAATACATAAATAGGTTATCAAAGCGAGGCGGAAGATGCTCTGAATGTTGTTGATCTAAATCGATGATATGAAAAGCTTCTCGCCCCATTGATGATCGTTGAAATAAATAGAAATCAATGTGATCCGAAAACTCGGCACAGAATCTGTGCTGCTTGGCCTGTGTTTTAATTGTACAGCCATTTATTCCGTAAGGCATAAGGATAAACAGTTCTTTAAGATGATGGCCAGGAAGAAAGGCTTGAGCTTCAAGTGCGCCAGGAGCAATAAAGTTCACGTTGTCTATATGAAGGTTTTCCAGTAAAGGACAATGCTTGGATATATAATCAAAAGAGCTGCTTTCCAAACTGATATGGTCTAAACTTAAAGTTTTTAATGAAGATTCTAGACTGCTTGGGATTGGCGAAAATTCCATTTGTGCAACGCAGTCGTACAAGAACAGATAATGCAACTTTGGAGAATTCTGTAGTACACTGTTGATAGGAATTTTCTTGAACTTGTGGCATTTTCTTATACCTAAGCGTTTCAAACTTGGCATAAAAGGAAAATCAAGCAGAGCATCGCCATCAAAGTGTGAGATAATCAGTGTTCTCAGATACTTTATGTCATATTCTGAATTAAAGACAGTAGTTAATGAGTTTAATGAAAGATACGACACACCTAAATTAGTCACTCTAATTTTCTTTTGGGATATTAAGTTCCATAGTCTCTCATTGATTGCATGGTTGTTCATTCCAAATGTCTTTAAAGGCAGTGTGTTTATAAGTGTTTCTCTGGCTGTATCAAAATGTTGCATATCTTCCAAGTTGATACCAGTCATAAATCTTCTTGTTTTCATGTCCTTTTTGATCATGGTAAAGTTCTCCAGCGCACAATACTTTAAAGTAAAATAGACCAACAATTCTGTGGCCACCCTGAAGTTGGAGTAATCACCAATTAACTGAAACGACTTTATTTTTGGTAAAAACTGAGTGACATCTCGACGATTAGAAAACTCGATCGATCGTTCAGCCAGGATGTTTGCCACTATTGTAAGGTTTACCAGATGGGGTGTATTTTGGTGCAAAAGCTCTAATCTCCTTAGCGAAAATTTAGGAAAACAAATATATAACGAGTCAAGTGAAGGCAAATTGGCTAATGAATTGATAAGAGTATCGGGAACCTGGTTTCCATTCACTTTTACGGGCCATTTTAAATAAATTGATGTGAGTTTCGAAAAGCATATATTTAGAAATAGGGCTGGTAAAAGACTAATCATAGAACGTAATTCAAGTTTTTTAAGGCTTGTTTCCCACACTTTGAAACTACTTAGATCCATGCTGCAGTTATTCTCCTGTTGTTTTGTCAATTCAATCTTGCAAACAAGTTCTTCAACCCTAGGGAAATTTTCAGGTAACTTGGAGAAATTTTCGATGTGGAGGCATTTAGAACCAATTTTGAGTCTTCTTACTAAAGAACCGCCAAGTTTATGTTCCATTACAAGTTGATTAAAGAGTAACCAGTGAAATTGAGATTCAAATACGAGATGTGACAGTAATGTCGTGCATTTTATGCTTTTGTGCCATCGGCGACACACATTTGAGCAAGCAAGTTTGTCATGAAATGGTAATTTCAAAGTAATTATAGTTAGTAATTCTGGAGGAAGTTGAGAAGCCATAATGATGATTTCTTTCATGCAAATATTCTCACTGTTTTTTATCTCACTATCGGGATCAAAGGGCACACGTGACATCTTAAGTTGAGCTCTCTCTGTGAGAAGTCTCGATCTTTGAAAACGTCACTTTGATTCTTCCCAAAGAAATTTGGAGGAAACCCATTGCAGCAGTTGCTTAAATAAATTCCTCCCAGTAGCGCTGAAATTGCCTTGAAGAGAACATTCAGTCTATTAATAATGATCAAAAGTGGTACTCTTCCATGGTGCATTTTCCGAAAAATAATCTCTCGTGAGATTCTCTTAACAGAGTTCCTGACATATAACTGTATCGTTGATTTATCGAGATAAAGTTATATTTTATTATGTTAATACGCAACAGTATGTTATGAATATCAATGAGCTGATCAATTGAGACCCCGTGTGTAGCAGGCAGAATGTTATTGTTGGGCAAGTAAAAATTTTTCAACTCTTCGATAAGCTCTTCCTCATCTGAGTCAGTTTCTAGTAATTCGTCAGTATCATCTTCTTCAAAAAGTATTTTGACCAGGTCATCCAAAGGCAACAACAGTATATTGGTGTCAAAAGTAGATAATTTCATTGTCAGGTGATATAATATTCAGATAGTGTGTTTTATTAGGGATGAAAAACGAACAGTGGAATAAAATGACTTTTATTCTGTTCATTTAATAATGAAAGCGTAAATTACTCAGCGACAAGTTTCCTTTTTTGTATTTTGCTTAAGGGATCGTTAATTATAAACCAATTTGTTCTAATTTATGAGTTCCAATTTGACTTTAATTAGAAACAAATCTAAGAGCAGCGTTAGATATGCTCTTTTAAGTTATTTGAGTTGAATGCCTATAATAGACGAGCAACAAAGTCATGTTATTTTCAATGGTCACAGGCAAAAAGGTCCACCAATAAGCTTACCAATTTTAGCATGCATTTACAAATCTGGAACCAATAAAGAAGAACATTCTTCCAATGACATAATGTTTTAATAGATCAAAGATCAGTTTCCACATCTATGAGACCTTTTGACCATTTACGATAATATGGATGCCTTGAAAACAGGTTAGCGTATTTAGTTAATATGACTTTTATATTTGCTTTGTCTTCCTTGAATCAACAACAATTTTTTTTTAATCCACAGTGCTATTTTCTCTCACTCATAAAAAAAAAGAAGTCCCTACTTCTCATTTATACCTTTATAATAATGAGGTAATATTATTTTATAAGATATGATCATTCAAGGAAATGCGCCCTTGATTTTCATTTTAAATCCAGTTATTAAAAGATAACATCATAGGTTTTACTTTTTGTGGGGAAAAAGGGGAAGTCTTGTTTTTACAGAAACGTAAAATGATCTTTTACTCTTAAACCAGACCAGTGGTTCTTTATAATAAAAGTTGAGGTCATAAAATAGAGATTAATATATAGGATAACCATTTTTCCTTACGTTTCATTTATTATCTGAGATGGAATAAAAAGGGGTTTTCTACTTCATACGATTTCAGGGAGTGTAGGTTGATATACCAGGGCACAAAGATGTTATATATATATGTATATAAAAAAAATCAAAATGAGTTTTATTTTAAATGGTGGAATGTAAGGTACGAAAAGAGGGAATGAAAGTGATAAAAGATTGCAATATATAGTAATTAATTTTTTGTTAAGATTCTAAAAATTCTTCAATTTACAAAGCCTTGATGACAGCGTTGGTGAACTCCTTGGTGGTGCTAGTGCCACCAATATCAGCAGTTCTGGCAGTACCAGACTTGATGGTTTCGTAGACGGCAGCAGAGATTCTGTTGGCATCTTCATCCAAGTTCAAATGTCTCAACATCATGACGGAAGACAAAAGCATGGCTGTGGGGTTAGCACTGTTTTGATTTTGGATATCAAGAGCAACATGACGACATCCCTAAAATACATATGACTTAATACACACAATCACGCAGTATAATACAAGATTCTCTTTTCAACACAATAAAAAGGCCTTTACTTACGGGTTCGAAAATGGCATATTCACGACCGATGTTACAACCGGGAATCAAACCAGGACTTCCGATTAAACCAGCACCCTTTTGAAAATAATTAATATATATTTTGGTACAACAATTCCACTAATATTACTTACGACGTTAGAGACAATGTTACCATACAAGTTGGGCATAACCATAACATCGAATTGTTGAGGACGAGAGACGAGCTGCATAGCAGTGTTATCGACAATCATGTCGTTAACTTCAATGTTGTGGTGAGCATATTCCTTGGCAACTTCACGACAAGTGCGTAAGAAGAGACCATCAGCCAATTTCCTGTATAAATAAAATGGTAAGCAAATGATTTTATTCGCAAACGATAAGAAAAATAAACTAACATGATGTTGGCCTTGTGGATAATGGTAACCTTTTTACGGTTGTTCTTGACAGCAAAGTCAAAAGCAAAACGAGCAATACGCTCAGT
>VCJM01000959.1:8218-18640 GCA_024139495.1 Backusella sp. ASU-2019c | reverse complement strand
TACAACTTTTTGAAACAATCGAAAAGCTCTGCTATAGTCGCGAATATCATCTGGCCCATTGTAATACGCAAAACCAATATAAAAAAGTGGATATATCATACCAGAATATGGCGTGAGGATTTCTATCGCTTTTTTGTAATCTTTCTGTACTCCAGTTCCGAATGAATAGCGAATTCCAGATATATTAAAATCAGTTTTTTTTCCAGACTTTTCATAGCATTCGACAGCTTTTGAAATATCTTGAAGTTCACCATCACAATGGTACACCATACCGATTTTGTTGGCATATTCTTCATTTCCTGTAGCAGCTTTGTCGTACCATTCTCGAGCTACCCTGAAATCTACTTCAACTCCATAGCCATGATGATACATTTCCCCCAAGAGATATCGAGCTTCACTATTGCCCTTTTCTGCTGATTTTTTGAAAAAGAAAAGTGCTTTGGTGTAATCTTGCTTTAAAATAGCGTTCCTTCTGGCTTTCAAGTCTTCATTTCCGCGGGATCCATGTTCTAGCACTCTTTTTTTGACCTTCTTCTTTATTGGCCCTCCAAAAACACCTTCATAGTAGCTTCTTCCTAGAATATATAGTACATGGCCATCTAAACCTTCAACAAGTTTCATTTGCGTTTGTAAGTTGTCTAGAACATCGTCTCTGTCTTTGAAGTCGATGCATTTACAATTTATGAAATCTTCAACTCCAGTACGAACTACATCTTTAATGGAATCTGAAAAATACTTCCATGCAAGTTTATAATCTCCATGCTGGTAATACCAATATCCAACTTTAGTACATGCTTTGTTATAATTATGGAGGTCTGTTGATGAAAGCACATGTTTCGGTACTTCAATTGAACAGATACGTTGTAACATTGCATATAGTTTTCTATCAAAGAAATCCTCGTAAGGTGTATCTTCATACATGTCGAATAAATTTGACCTTGCAGCATCGTATCCCTGTGAGTATGCCTTGGTGTACCACTTTAACGCCTCCAAAACATTTTGTTCAGTCATGCTTCCTCTTTCATATATCTCTCCAAGTGTGTGCTGAGATTTTAGGTTTCCGAGGTCTGCTGCCAGTTTGTAATGTTCGATTGCTTTGTTTGAGTCAGCATCAACACCATAGCCATATTGGTAAGCTCTGCCCAATCTGAAAATAGCATCACTACTATTCATGTCTCTGGCCTGTTCAAATAATCGAATCGCTTCTTTATAGTCTCGATCGACACCTAGTCCCTTTTCATAGAGTAACCCAAGTCGATATGTAGCTTCATTATGGGAGTTAGATGCAGCCATTTGGTACCATTTCAAAGCATTTGCGTAGTCTGGTTCCTTTAGGTGGTCTTCGTAGACAGTGCCTATTTTGTATTGAAGCTCTACATTTCCTTGTTCAGCGACATGCTCATACATTAAAAGTGATTGTTGGTATTCATGAGATGTGACATCAAAGGTAGCTTCCTGAGCAGAATTATTGGAGTATCTATCATGATCACCTGTGATATTTAAAGTCTTGAAAGACAACAAATGGCCCATTTCGGAAGCTTGGAAATACAAGCCAAATGCCATGACATAATCAATAGGCGTACCTTTGCCAAGTTGATGGAGCTTCGCCAAGCGGTAAATGGCATCTTCATGCTCACCTTTTAAAGCTGTTTCATACAGTTCTATAGCCCTTTCATAATTCCGTTGGGTAAATGTTCCTTCCTCGTAGAAAACACCTAGTCGGTAGCAAGCATCGGAAATCCCACCTCGAGCAGCTAAAGTGAGCCACTTAAGAGCCTTTGGATTGTCTTTGTTCTGGTGTAATATTCCAAGTTGATATTGAATAGCAACAAGACCTTCATCAGCCACAGATTCCAGCATTCTGAGCTGGCTCTTTTCATTAAATGAAATATCCTCATCCGGAATATAACCATTAATATCCCACTGAGGTAACTTGAGCACATTAATGTTGTCTGAAAACATCAAAGCTTTACGCGACTTTGAATGACCCATGTTTGCAGCACTTGTAAATAGATAAAATGCCTTGACTATATCCTGAGGAATAGAATAGCCCATTAGATGCATACAACCCAGCCTATATTTTGCGTCAACATTATCACTATCAGCGGCTCGTCGGTAGTATTCCAAAGCAATATCAAAGTTCTTTTCAGTGCCCTTTCCTTCTTCGTACATAATTCCTAGTCTGTAGAGTGCTCGGGAGTCTCCTTTGCTTGCTGAAGTGGAGTACCATTTGAGAGCCTTTTTATAATCTCTTGTAAACACTTCTTCCATTGTTATTGAATATATTCCATGTTCAAACGCATGCCCAATGTTATATTCCAAGTTATCAAGGCCACATTCGGTTACTTCGATGAACATGTCAATAAGATTGTAGTAGTTAGTAATTTTACTACGATACACAATGGGAGTTTGAAATAACGGCGATCCAGAACTCTTGGGTCCACCCATTTTATCTATTTTAAAGCGAAAAAATGCCGTTCTGTTGTCTCGAGTGAGAAGTTTTTCATTCAAGTATTTATCTGCAAGTGAAACATCGGAGCCACACGTATAGGAACTACGAATCATCGAATAATAGCGACTAGCCTCTGAATCATTTGCTCGAATATATATGCCCTCCTCGTATATTTCTCCCAACGTAAACTGTGCTTTTGAATCTCCTTGTCTAGCAGCATAGTCGTACATTTTCAGTCCTCGATCACAGTCCTGCTCTACTTCATTATCGCCTTCTACATACATGCGTGCTAGTCCGGTGCATGCATTCATATTTCCCCGAATAGCTGATTCGTAGTACAAATCCACAGCTTCTTTTACATCCTGGTAAAATGAAACGCCACAGTATTTCATCATTGCTAATTCATACATCGCATCGGCATTTCCTTGGTCAGAAGAAAATATAAACCATTTGCTAGCTTCGAGATCATCTCCACGTATACCAAGACCCCTACTGTATAATATACCCAAGTTGTATTGAGCTACGTCGTCCTTCTTTTTGGCTAACCTTTTGGTCCATATACTCCTTTTGTGATAATCCTGCTCTACCACATCGCCTTCCTTGTGCATTTCGGCCAATTTAAAGTGTGCTTCTTTATGATCCGCGTTGGCTGCATTACGTATCCATTTGAAGCCGATGTCTTTGTCTTGAGTAAAATCTGTTCCACTGTAGTAGTTAAGGCCAATTTCGTACATTGCATTTCCGTCTCCTTTGGATGCATTCATTGCTAGTCTTTTTAGTTGTTCAGTCTTGATGCCATCATTATCGAGTAGGTCAATATCCAGTCGAAGTTTTGAGCATAGTCTGCTCTTTCTTGAAGGTTCTGTAGAATACTCTGGTACTATCTCTTCGGTAATGTTTCCATTTTGATATAGTAAATCGAGGCAGTTTTGCGCTACTTGACTTCCTTGAGTTGCTGCCAACCTGTACCATTTAGCTGCTTGAGAATAGTCCTGTTCGACGCAGTGGCCTTTTCGGTACCATTTTCCAAGAGTTATTTGAGCTCCTGAGTGGCCTGAATATGATGCCTCCTTATACCAATGTAATGCTGTCAGGTAATCAATATCATTTGCCAGTCCCTTTTCATAAAAATAGGCTAAACCATTCTTTGCAGCCACATTTCCACCTTCAGCAGCGAGCTTGTACCAGTGGAAGGATTTTCTGTAATTAAATTTGATTTTGGTGTTTTGTTGGTAGAGGAGCCCCAAATTGAACTGAGCAGCAACTAGACCCTGTTCTGCCGCCTTTGTATAATAAGCAATGGCAACACTGACATACTTCTTTGTGCCGTACCCGTGTTGAAAAAGAAATCCCAGGTATTGTTGAGCATGTGGATCTTCTTGATTCGATGTCCTTTGTTTTTCAAACTGTCCAGTGTAATAATCCATTGCACCATTTAAAATAGATTTGTATGTTTGCAGTCGATACTCGTCTATTTCCCTGAAGTTCATTTCTCTTAGAGTAAAAGAGCTCAATTCTGCTTCGTCATCATTCAACCGACCACGGCAATGCATTCTAATGTCCTCTTGATATAGGTTATGTATCCTAATTAAAGCCTTTTTATAGCCCTGAATAGCAGCCTTGGTGTACCAGTCGTAAGCACTTGTACGACATTGCTTGGTTCCCCATCCAAGAGCATAGAGATCTCCCAGTTTAAACTGTGCTTCCAGATTTCCTTGGTTTGCAGAGCGAGATATCCAGTTAAATGTGTTCAGACGGTTACTTTCTATAAGATCAGAACAAAAGTAATAAGCTTTTCCGACTTCAAGTTGGGCTATTGGGTCGCCTTTTTCTGCCTTTTGTAGAATAAGAGAATCGATAATAATACCATTATCCTCAACTTCAGCTATTTGAAGAAGTAAGTTCGAGTTTCTACTATTTCATAAAATCAAATCTACTTACGCTCTGCCTGTTGATGAGTCATACTTCTTTTTGATATAAGCAAAAGTAAGAGTGAAAGGAAAGAAAGAGGAAATAAATCCACAATAAAAATTCTTGGCTGAGTACTCCATCATGTGAGGCTAACCAAAACCTTAATGCTCATAGCGCATCAATTTTAGTTTACACAAATACCATGCCCTTAATAGTACATTTGATCTTGATTAATAAAATTCGGATAAGATACTTTCCAATAGGTTTAAAGATGTCCTTTCTCTCTTATGTACTTCTACAGAAGGATATCTATATTAGAATCTATCATCTTTTTAATCTGAGGTGTACGGTACTGTGATTTCTATAGATCATAGATAATGTGTCCCTGCATACCTTTGTCATTGTATGTGAGTACCCATAGCGTTTCTTTTCATTTTGCATTATTGGTAGAGAGCTGCCTTATTCCACGTGATCTCTAATTTTTTAGTATGTGTATAAATAGGTCCCATCTCTGGAAAAATATACTGCGTCGCATTTTTTTTTTCTCCTTTTTTTACTCTGTTGGGATCTGTCATATAGCTTAAATGGTAAAAACAATAAAGAAACTCTATTCGATTTACTAACTTTTCTCTTCATTATTCTCTATTTCAAACGTGCCAATATAGTCTGTAAGTATCTATGTTACTTTTAGTACTTGATCAAGAATAGTTCCAAACTAATCTATTTCTTTTTAGTATTTCTTACCCCATTTAACAAACGGTAATAAGCAGATAGATAGTACTAATAGACAAGTGATAGCTGACTAGAATATCTATTTAGGTTGGCAAGTCGATCAGGCCATTTTATCAGAAGAGGATAGAGTGGTGATTATTCGCTTTGGACACGATTGGGATCCAACCTGCATGCAGATGGATGAGGTGCTTTATAGTATCGCCGAAAAGGTCAAGAACTTTGCAGTTATCTACTTGGTTGATATCACCGAAGTACCCGACTTTAATAAAGTAAGCAATATCTAATGTATATATAACAAGAACAGAGACTAACTATGAGATAATAGATGTATGAACTTTACGACCCTTGTACGACCATGTTCTTCTTTAGAAACAAGCACATCATGGTTGATTTGGGAACGGGTAACAACAACAAGATCAATTGGGCGTTAGACGATAAGCAAGAAATGATTGATTTAGTAGAGGTAAAAAAAGATGACAATGATGATGTGTTTTTATTTACAAAGTAAGAATTAATGAATAATAATATGTATAGACTGTTTATCGTGGTGCTCGCAAGGGCAGAGGTCTCGTTGTGTCATTGAAAGATTACTCGACCAAATACAAGTACTAAACAAGTGCCTCCAGCCGCAGTACGACATTTTCAATCTCTTTTATGGACAGTTTTTTTATATTTTCCTTGTGTTCGAACCAGCTGACCATGAAATCTGTTCGTCGAACCTGTTGGTTGTTCAATGGTAATGCAAGTGCCAATTTCATCCATCTTTTCATTAAATACTTTTCTTTAATGCAGTGATGTTTCATAATATCTTCTCGTACTTGAATGATTTCATTTTCCAATTTTGTTTTGACCCTTCCATCATCATCGTCGTCATATTGGGGTATATTTTCTTTGATTTTGGCGGCAGCAATGGGTATCAGTTCTGCCAACGTACTCGACTGTTCCTTGATTGGCGTGGTTGGTGGGGTTAGTAACAGTGCTGCTTCATCTGATGAGGTTGGCTCTGCTAATTGAAAGGACAATCCTTGTTGAGGAATACAACGCATACAACTCATGTCGATTATTAAGTGTCTAAATAGAATAAATAAGAGTAAGAGTGTGTCAATAAGGGAAAGGATGGGAGAAAAAAAGAAAAGAAAAAAAAGTGTAAAACCGAACGAATAAAATAGATTCATGCTTTTTTAAAGTTTGTATTTTGGGGTAAAAAGAGAGAGAGAAAAAGATGTTAAAGTATCGGATCAATCGTAGCATATTCCTTTTGCTTTTATATCAATATGAATGGTTATCAACTATGCTGTTTTATTGTTTGTCGAAAGAACTAATTAATGTGCATGTAGCAACAATAAAAAATAAGGAAATAAAGGGTTGACAAGGTAATTAGTAAATATATGTAAGTGTAATAAATGGGAATGAACCATATCACACTGGATGAACCCAAATCCTTTATATTTCTACATTTACTATGTGTATAGAATACAATTATTATTATTATAAATGATATCTCATTCTTGCCTGTAGTAAATAATTAATTAAAGTTTACAACTATAATGACCATAACCTTTCATATGTTTCACTTGTTGATAATCAAAGAAAACACCACTTTCTGGAGTTTCTCTCTTTTTCCTTCATTAATGACTAACGTTGTCACTTACATTTTACCATCATGGATTCGATGCCCATGATCATTTGATATAAGTAAAATGAAAGTGCCGTATAAAATTTAGAATGTATTTTTGTTTTCCCAAGTTTCAAAAATGCAACGATGATTGTAATAAACACTTTTCCGGTTGAGAGGAAAAAGGAAAGAAAAGTTCAAACACAGTCTCTTACTCCTTTTTTTTCTCTTTGATTCTTATCCTCTTTCTTTCCTTTTATATATGTATTCTATTGATTGCTTCCTTCATGATATTGCTACAGGTGGACATATCGTAGATGTGTGTGAGTGATTATATAAAAGCACAGAATAGGAGTATTACCAAATTAGTGTCCAAAGCGATAGATCTTCACATGAAAAGTAGATCACTCTCGAGCAAGCAAACTAATACTATCACATTACTTGTTGCTCATATTTATCTCATAATCACTCGCCATTACTTAAAGACCACATGGCATTCCGATAAAATCTCAGGAAAACAGTAAAAAAAGTGTAACAAACACAAACATGTTGGCACGTTTTATATCTTTTTGATTTTGAATTATAAACTCCGTACTTTGGCTATTTTTTTGAGTTCCCCACACTTTCATTATCGCCTTTCTTTTCATTCTTGATTAAGAAACAAAAAAAAAAAAAAAAATGTCGAATTACCACTTGCCGACCATTGCCACACTTGCTGGCATTGCTCTGGCTTCGGGTTACATTGCAACCAGTTCTTTAGATGGAAGAAAGAAGAGAAAGAAACGAGTCAAACAAAAGATACAAAAAGGTTGGGATAAACTGTTATTTTAATATCGTAGCGTACTGAGAAAAAAAATTTTTTTTTTTTTTTATGTGATGAACAAACAGAACGAGATGGTAAATACATTGTTGGACTTGAAAATAAAGGCAATGCGTGTTTCTTGAATTCAGTACTTCAAGCCATGGCCACCTTGACTTGTTTACGCTCTTATCTTGCAAGTATCATCAACTAATACAATCATAAAACATAAATAATAACAGTATTATCAAACACAGGCAGAGCGTGTGGATGAACAAGGTGAAGAGTCGACTCCCTTTGTCCCTCAAAATGAATTTATCCTACAATCAGTTGCATGTGCACTTTACGCTACACTTGAAAGTAAGAAAAAGAACGCTTTATTTATTTGTAGAAATGTAATTTGTTAACCAAAATACCAATCATTATTCTAGTCTTGAATCGTCCTTTCCCAAGACAAAAGTCAATCTCTCCAGATGATTTATTGATTGCTTTAGAGCGTAAATTCGATGGAACTATTAATAGAGACCAGCAAGTAAGGCTTTATGCACTGTCATTATTATTATATATCTTATTATTAATCATTCCCCCCTTTTTTTATTATTACCATTATAGGATGCTCATGAATTATTCCAAGTCATCTCGAGTATCTTAACCTCGGAAGAAGAAATTCAATACCGAGAAAACGTTGCTTCCTTGTTGGATGCAACGACAATCAAGACACTAACGGATTCTAACAACGGCAACGACGTTGGTGATGACTTTGAAGTGTCTTCTGTGTCTTCTTTTGGTACGACAGCGTCCATGTGGAGTTCATTTTCGGTATGCACTGTAGGCGGTCAATTACGCAGAAGACGACGCAGTCCCCGTAATCCATTCACGGGTCTTGCTGCCACAAAGATCAGCTGTATGCAGTGTCATTACACGGCACCCATCAGACATCACACATTTGATAACATCTCACTGACCGTGCCTCAGGGGTCAAGTTTTTGTACGCTAGAAGAATGCCTTGCTGAATATACAAAAGTAGATACCCTCATGGATTACCAATGCAGAAAGTGTACATTGTTGGCAACATTGGATACCATGACAAAGGAGTACGACGCAACCGTGGAGAAGGATGAGAAGCATGCTGCCCTTTTACAGGCTGATATCACTAGATTGAAGGATGCTTTACAGTATAATATCGAAGAATCATTGGTAAAACAATATAATATAGTCATTTACATACGCATTATACTTACATCCTGTTATATAGTACGGCATCCCCTTAGTTGCTCCAGAGGTAACACGCACCACAAAACAAACCATGTTTGCCAATCCACCAAAAGCCCTTTGTTTACATTTATCACGCTCAATATACCACAACAATTACACCATGAAAAACATTGGTCGCGTTGATTTCACCGAATACATTGACCTTTCGCCTTACAGCACAAATGGTTATCTTAACGTAACAGAGCCTTCCGTCTCGCTCAACTCGCCTTCTTATACAAGAAAGTCAAAGACAAGTCTTGTTTATTTGCGCAATATGGCAGCCGGACACAAATTCAACCACGGCGAAAATAACGCAGGACTGGCCATCGCCTTGAATAACAATAAACCGGATGGGGATTCATTGTTACATAACGCTCTGCCTTCCATGTCCACATCCACCATTCAATACAAACTGTCTGCCGTCATTGTTCATTTGGGTGGTGATCATGATTCGGGCCACTTTGTCACGTACAGACGGAAAAAGTTGCCTACCGGTAATCAGGTACGCAGCCCCTTCCAGCAACAGCAGCATCATATTCCTTCAAGGTTTTGGAGATGCGATGATGAGAGTGTGGAGGAAGTGGATATTGATACAGTGCTTGAGCAAGAGGCTTACATGTTATTTTATGAGCGTGATTAGAGGTTTTTTTTTGTAAAATATATGAATTATCCCCCCCCCCTTCCCCCATACCATTATTTTTTTTTTAAGAGAAAAAGAGAGAAACGTACTTATATCTGTATATATTATACATTTAAAAAAGAAATGGGGACACACACACAAAAAAAGAAATAAAATAGATATATGAAATAATAATCATTTGAACCCTGTGACACTTGTTAATGATCGACACCGTACCTTTTTCATCAAAGGTAGGGTCATCATGCGTAAAAATGCTGCCAAGATATGACGGCTAAAGTAAACATTGGCCCATTTCTTTGATTTATTGTCACCTGTTTGGTCATGCTCCAGTTTCTGATGAAATCATTTTCCTATCCTAAAGGTGGATTCCATTTGTTATATTTAAAAATGTTGCTTGTAAACGATTAATATAAACAGCAGTATCTTTTCTGATGGTAGACAACTGTTTTTCTTTCCGAATACTAAATGAATGCGTCCAACCCTTCCAAGCATTACTCTTATACTTTGTTTTACGGTAGTTCATTGAAGATGAATATGGGATTCTGAATAATCAATAAGTAAAGATTCTTATTATTTCTCTAATAAAGGACAGCATGTATGCGATAATAAGGAAAGCAGCCTAATTGTACTATTTATATGATTTGATTGTCTTTATCATTTATTAGTACCCGCCATTTTTCTTTGTTTTTCTTCTTTCTTGCGCTCTCTCCTTTTCCCAGAATGAAAAATATAATATAACTACATGATTTATGCATGCTTAATTAGTACACATCTATTAATATTACTCGACAACTGCTTATGGTTCTCTGGTGTTGATGTAACACCATTATTTTATAAATGTAATGCGTTTTTGTTTATTAGCTACTTTTTGCAAGATGTAGACTGGTATTATTACTATTCAAAATGATTATTCGACGGTCTTCAATGTATCTTGTCATAGCTTCATTGTTTGAACTGGAAAGGTTTAGTTACAAGGAGGCCGAAAAGTGTTTTCCTACCTTCAAGAATAGATTGAGATA
>VCJM01000956.1:7904-20858 GCA_024139495.1 Backusella sp. ASU-2019c | reverse complement strand
AAAAAAAAAAAAAAAAAAAAAAAAAAAAAGAAGGAATCTAGAATGTGTTTTTTATAAATCTCGGTAGCTTGGGATCCGAGCTGTTGTGTTTAAATATAAATCTTTTAAAGCTGTCTAAATATAGCGCATTGACATTGCTTTAGTACCCAGGATGGAATAAACAAACAATGAAAATGAATGGCATAATAGGCTACACGTTTAAAATAGTTTTGAAGGTTTATATCAATGTATTATTACAGGCTTCTTTCTTTCTCTCCTGGAAACAAAGACCTGATCGGTCAAGGATTATCCGAATTCATGTGATGCTACTATTAACAGCATCATTTGGTTTAATTTTCTATTTTCAGAAAAATAACTTTATCAGAAATTCCACCCCAATGCAGGAGCTTTTTATATAACAAGTTTTTTTTTCTTCACAAACAAAAAAGACCTTTTTGTTTTCTTTTTCTGATTGGCGTATTGCATTATCGATAACGATCACTTTAGTTTTGGTAGTATTCTAAATCTCAAGAGAGCCAAACAAGTTGAAACGTGTTCAAAAGTTTAATCAAAATTGAGATGGAAAGTAACCCGGGCTTCTATTGAATGCAAATGTGCTGACGATAGAATTGAAATTGTATGTCCTTCTTGGATCCAATCACAGGGCATGATTATTGTTTTTTTCTGTAAAGTTACAGAATCCAATATATGTATCAAGGGATAGTTGCAACACAAAAGTACTTTAGTTAAAAAAATCGTTACCCAAACTGATCTAACTAAGATGGATATGTATCTCCCCCCTCTCTTATGGTTCGTTTCAGTGGCACCATTCCACTATATTAGCGTCGTTCTATAACATAGACCCTCCTGTGCTTTTGATGTATCGTTTAGCTCCAAGTATAGTAAATTTAACCAAATATAATTTATGTGCAAATCCACTAGTGCGTACCTCTCGCTTTTCTTAAAAAAAGAAAGACACATGCTTTCTCTATTTTAATTACATATGGCTTCATCATTGCAGCATTTTTGTCAAACATGTACCTTGCGTTTTTTTTTTTTCTCTTTTAGAATAAAAATTGATCTGTTCTTCTTTTTATTATTAGTAAATAGGAGCCCTTACATATCTGTGGCATATACCTTTTAACCGCTGTACAAGGACTTATTTCCAAGTATATCATGCAAATTTCTATTTTCAATAATAGGTAACATATTTCCTAAAATTTTCATTGTGGTCATAAGAGTTTTAATAGTATATCCGTCATTGGCAGAGACTCCAGCTTATTATGTCGTCTACTTTAACTGTGCCGTTTTTCCATTGTTTAATGCCATCGATGGGAATTATTTGAAATATATTAGATGATATGATCTCCTCTTGTTTACTTTAACCATGGCAATATACCAATATTACACGGACACAATGTTTTAAGATATTTCTATCCCAAATTCGAAAGAAAATGCTTAAGGGATTCATTCTACTTTTTGAATACTTATTTATTATCGTTCATTACTCTTTATATTACAGAATGAAAAGACATCCAATTTTTCCTGAGTTAATGATATATTTAGATAAACTTGGAGGTATAAACCATGTTTTCGAAAGCTCTTTTTTCTTTATTATTATATCCTCCATTTAATAAAAATGAATAAAAGTTACATAATATTCGATCTCTACTGATTGCATTGATATTAAGTAATAGTAAATTGGCATCCAGTTTTTTCCCGAGAATCGGTACTTTAATCAGATTTTGTTTATGTAATCAAGTTGACCATTGTAGGGACATTTGAGGTTTATTATGCCACGTCCCAGAGAATAGTAAAAGAGATGAAACTCTAAGTTTTCATTTCCGGTTGGTCGATATCACGTTTAAACGTATATTTAATTGCATTTATATTTAACAAAGTAGCGCTGATCCCATAAAGTAAAATGCCATTCATATTTAGTTGAATTGCCAAACACTTCTAATACTTTATTATTGTAATAGCAAAATAGATTGAAACATGCAATCAAAATAAAAGTAATTATTTTACCCCACTTGAAGTGTAAAAAATCATTGTTATGTAATAATAATAATGGAAAAGGATCGTTGCCAAATAAACTTCTTACATAAACATCTTGGTTTTATACTCAACTGATTACATAAGGGAATTTTAGGGAAAGCGGAACAACTTTTCTCTTTGTTTTAAAACAAAAATAATTATGAAAATCAGTGACGAAGAACATGATACTTTTTGCTTATCATTTCTAAAAGTAGAGACTAGATTTTATTTAAGATATGCTATCAAAAGGGTTTTAAGTCAAGGGTTGACTTTTTCTTTTTTGTAAATTAATTTAACAAACGGCAGTTCCGAAAGGTAAAGAGGGTGCTCAATTAAGTCTGATATTGACGATTGAAACTTTTAGTTATTTTTGGAATTTAAATTAGCTATCGAACGGTCGAGAAATGAGAAAAAAAGCTCACAAAAAAAAAGAGAACCAAACCCTAGGTATATGAAATTCATAGCGGAGATTAGGAAACGTTATGATGATCGATTTGATATGCTTGAGCTTTTGTGACATTACCAGTGCTTTTTTCTAAAAAGAAGGGTTTATTATAGGTCTAATATGATCAGTTCGATAATTGATTATGATATAAGCGATTTTATTCTATGTTATATAATATCATTGCATCTAATGGCTTTATCAATGCAAGATCAATACTACCCAATGCCAAAATATTTATTGTCCGCAGGAATCATTATGAATTGACTTGACGGATAAACGTTTTTTTGATTAGCAGATTCAATGTTCATGTCTATCTCTGTTAAAGCATGAATTGATATGAAATAAACAAACAATATTAAAAAAGGCACGTACATTAAAGAACCACGTCTTTAAAAAAAGCACGAGTCAATGCGGCTTACATTATGAAATAAAGGAATAGTGGAATAGATACGTTGCTTTTTATTAAGTTTAAACACGTGAATAATTATAAAGTGTCAAATAAAGTGAGCTTTATTAAATGGATATGGAACAAAACTTTCATAAGCATATAGAAAACCTTAAATAATATGAAAAAATTAGGTCAGCAGTCATCTTCCGAGGACGGGCTAAAAGACCAATGAATCAAAAATAATATAAATATGATTGACTTTTTCCACCCTCTTCGAAACAGATTTTTTTTTACCATTAATATCATTCTCATTTATATATCCTCATGCCATCTGTAACATTTGAAAACTATCCTGTAAAATATCAGGAATCTTATGCCCTCATTAAGGTATTTGAACAGCAAGCTGTCAAGTTTGCTGATAAAGTTGCAGTTCGCTACTATGGTCGTCTCGAAAAAGGTGGACATGGTTACAAGATCTTGACTTATGCCGAAGTGGATCGTGTTGCCACCAATCTTGCCTGCCAGTGGAGAAACATGACCAAGGGTATCAAGACCGTTGCCTTCATGGCCGATCAGTCTGTCCAGTATTTTATTTGTGTCTTGGCTTGTTTAAAGTTGAAGCTTACTTTCTTGGCTTTGTCTCCTCGTAACTCTGAAGCTGCCGTTGCCAACTTGTTGGAAAAGACAAACTGTCATTTTATCTTTACTACTAGCAAGTATGGCACATTGGCCAAGTCTGCTGCTGATCAGGTGCCTGGAACAATTTGTGAGGTCTTGCCCTCATTTGATTTGGCTGGCCGTCTTCAGCATCCTTTGAATCCTATGGCCTCCAAGATTCTTAGCAAGAAATTTACTGAAAAGGATATGAATGAAATTGCAGCCATTATTCACAGGTAATCATTTTATTTCTTTATATTAATAACAGTTTACTAAATCAAATATATAGTTCTGGCTCCACCGCTTTCCCTAAGCCCATTCACCTCAGTAACCGATATCTTATTACCGGCATTCAAAATGTCCCTCAACATGCATTTTCTCATGATCCCAAATTGGCACCATCTCTTGATGATGTTCAATTGTGCTGTCTCCCTATTTTCCACATGTCAGGTTTCATGGGTTCTTTCAATATGTCCCTTGTAGGCGGTAGTAATGTCTACCTTCCAAAATTCCCTCCTTCGTCTCGTGAAGTCATTGGTGCTCTTGAAGTCAACCGTGCAACCCATATGCTTGCTCCACCTCTTATTGTTGATAATTTGATCCCTGCCCTTAAGGAAACTGGTAACTTTGGCCCTCTCCAGCACCTAAAGTATCTCGTTGTTCTTGGTGCTGATTTGGATGAAAAAACAGGTGACTGGTTCCTTTCAAACAAGATTAATCTTTGTAATGTATATGGCATGACAGGTATGATGAAATAAAGTTTAAGTGGACCCCAATTCCTAATTAGTATTTTTTTTTTTTTAGAAATTAATCTTTTGATGGCAGGTGATATGAGAAAAAAGAAAGATTACAAGTGGAACATCATGTCTGTTATGGAATCCGCCAAACCTTATATTCGTTGGGAACCTGTCAAGGATGAACCTAAACAACGTGCTCTTATTATTAGAGGTAACTGCCCTGCTCTTGCCACTGGTATCTCTAATCGTCCTGATGGTGACTATGATACCAGCGATCTTTTTATGGAAGTCTCGGAAGGTGCTGATCATTGGAGATATCTTGGAAGAAAAGATGATACGCTTGCTATGAAGAATGGTGAAAAGACCAATCCTGTCCCTATGGAGGCTGCCATTCGCGCTGCTCATATCGTCAAACTCTGTACCGTAATTGGTGAGGGTCGTGAATGTACTGCTACTTTGATTGAACTTGATCAGGACCACGCTTTCAGTTATACTCCACAAGAAATGATGGAAAAAGGTAAAGATAAATCATGAATTTTATTTAAAAAAGAAGAGCATATTTATTAAAACACATTTTTCTTTATTAGTTTATGATGCCGTTTCAGTTGCCAATAAGAACGCACCTAGCCACAGTCACTTACTTAACCAAATGGTTTACATTCTACCATTCGACCGCCATCTTCCTCACACCGATAAAGGTACTGTTCCTCGTAAAAAGGCTATCCGCATGTTTTCTGAAGTTGTAGACAAGATGTACAATGATTTCATCAACGGTCCCGCTCCATCTGATGCTGAAGCTCCTAAAAAGAGCACTGCTGCTTGGTCCTCTGATGAAATCGACAATTATCTAAGCCAGGCTGCTGGCATTGTCCTCCATGTTGACCCCAAAAACCTATTGAAGGATACTTCTTCCTCATTGTTTGATTTGGGTTTGAACTCTCTCCTATCTATCCAATTGCGTAACCGTATTGCTCAGTCATTTGATAACGTTGCCCAAAACTTCCTATTCGAGCACCCAAGTATTGAGTCCATGCGTATTGCTTTGGTATCTGGGGTTGAGGAGGCTGAAGAGGATGTTGTTGCCAAGCATTATATGGAAACCCAGGAAATTCTTGAAAAATACGTTCGCTTAGCCAAGAATGACTTTGCTGTGTGTGAAACTGATTATCCAAAGGATCGTAAGCAGGTTGTCTTGCTGACTGGCGCTACTGGTGCTGTTGGATCATTTATGCTTCGTGATTTGCTATCTTCCAATCAAGTTGGAAAAGTGTATTGCATGGTTCGTGGTCGCTCTGGTACGGATTTGATGGGCCGCATTCGCGATGCTTTTATTGATCGTTTCCTTGATACCTCTCTCTTGCAGTCTGATCGTGTGGAGGCTCTTCCCATGAATTTGGATGATAGCTACCTTGGCTTTGATCAAGAAACCTATAACCGCCTCAAGGACGAAGTTACCATTGTTCAGGCATGCGCTTGGCTTTTGGATTTCAATCAACCCGTTACTCACTATGAAAAGGAATGTATTGTTGGTTTCTACAACCTCCTCAAGTTTGCCTACAAGCAGAAGAACCCCATGCATTTCCATATGGTATCTAGCATCACTGCTACTGCCAAGTACGGTGAAATTATTCCTGAAATTCCTATGCCCAGTGATCCTTATGTTGCTATGCCAATGGGCTATGGCCAAAGCAAGTATGTCTGTGAGCACCTTATGTCCTACTTGGCTGATGAAAAGAAGTTCCCTTGCTACACTGAACGTTTGGGTCAGGTTTGTGGAGACTCTGCCAATGGTGCTTGGAATACAAGTGAGCAATTCCCTATTATGATTGTCAGTGGTGGTACTATTATGCACAAAATGCCTGAAATGAATTCCCGTATTGATTGGATTCCTTTAAATTATGCTGCTGAAAGCATTGCCAAGATCATGCTTGCTACTTCTAATGACGACGCTAATCCCCAGGATGCTTACTTCCATATTGTTAACCCTCATGAAGTGATGTGGACCGATGTATTAGAGGCCATGAAACAATCTGGTATGGAGTTTGAAGTCGTTTCTGCTGAAGAATGGGTACAAGACCTTTCTGAACATGAAGATAACCCTGCCTACAAGTTGATGGCATTCTATGAAAATGCTTTCAAGGACTTGGCTGAATTCCCTCATTGGAACACTGAAAAGACTCTCAAGACCGCACCTGTACTGGGTGAAGCTCCCTCTTTTAACTCTGAATTGTTGGGCAAGTATATTAACTACTGGCGCAAGGAAGGTTTCTGTAATTAAATTTCATTTTCTCTCTTCTTTTAAAATTTGTGTTTTCTTTATTATTTTCTCTTCATTGCATTCTTCGTTCTTTTTCATTCTTTTAAAAATATATGTATCAATAAAAAAAAAATCATAATTGTTTTCATCATCAATACTATTTGTTTCAATCAAATGATTTATAAATATATTTCATTCTAAGCTTGGCTTTTTTTTTTTGGAGATCAAAGTATTTATGTAAAATATTGTACAACTGTCTTATTTTAAATGAATATTAGCCCGGTGTCCTTATAAATAGAAATACATTAAGCACACAACCGTTCATTTCATGTAATGATTTTCATTATTACTATTATTAGCTGAATTTAATTTTAAAGTAAATATGAACTATGCACAACTTTTATAGGAAGGAAAAGGTGTGTTAAATAAATATTTATATATATTTTTTTCTTTATTTCTCAAAAAGTTTTTTTTTTCGAAGTTTTTTTGTTTTGTTTCGAAAATGATGTTTCTATAATACATTTTGAAAGAGTAAATACACAAAAATGCGAGAGATAGATCATCTAAAAGTACATGGATTGAATGTATAATAAAAGATCGGGAATAATAAAATATAAAGAAAAGGGGAGGGATGGGAGAAAAGTTAATATATAAGGAGGTTAATTTATACCACACCTTCATTATAAGGTCGAGCGTTTGAGTTATGAGGAGGTGGTACTGGCATCTGTTGAGGCAAACTCACATTATTATGAGGTGATTGAGGTCTAGGACTGTTTGGACCACTATTCTGCCAACTCTGAGCATTGTTTAATTCATAAGAGTCATGTGTTGGTGGCTGTGGACCAGACGCATTTGAATAAACGGGCGGAGGTGTTTGTAATCCTCGATTTGGCCCACTTCCATTGTAAGCGACTGGATCAACCCATCCGGAGGGATTATTAGGTGGAGGTGTATAATATTGTTGACCGTTTGCAGGAGGAGGAGGATAATAGGGCTGTGTATTGTATTGACCATTATATTGTGGTGGTGCAGCAGCTGATGTGACAACATAGGTCGATCCAATGTTACTGTAGCCCCTTGATCCACCATAACAACAGCAACGGAAGATACAGAATAGCAATAAAAGACCAACAACAATCGCAACTGGAATCACAATCTGTTTATGATTGTCTATCCAACTCTTGACGTTGTTTCCAAAGTTCTTTGTATCGCAATTGCCTGCGTTACAAACACCACCTACACCACAGGATGTGCCATCTACGTAGTAACCGCTGAAAACATAACATTGGTTTGAGTTGGGATACAGACATGCAACCTGACATCCAAGGCTACTATATTGGACACCACTACAAGCCTTTGTACTTTTAATGGTTACGCCACGAGCTGTGCACTGGTCATCTTTAGATGTACATTGGCCAGAAGCACACTGGCGACCATTACCACAATCAGTAAGATCGTCGACGTGCTTATCTTCAGGGCAATCCCCTGATTTACCATCACAGACTTCGGGAATATCACAAGATGATGTAGCGGCACGGCAAGTATAATTTGATGGTCTTAATTGACAGTTGTTACAACACAAATCGTTAAAGTCACTAAAGCAAGGAAGAAGAAAAAATGAATATTTATATATCAAAGAAATTGTGGATAGTTTTGTTTAAATGTAGATCAACTTACTCGCAGACGGCACCTGTCTTGAATTTACAAGTTTTTGGATCACAACAGGCCGAATCGGTACCTCCGGGATCACAATCTTCGCCAGTTTCTTTAATACCATTACCACACATTTGCAATGAGGTGGTATTTCTCGATCCAGGATCTATTTTAATTTTGTTTCAAGTCAGATGACTTTTTTTTTTTTCATCATCCATTATAATCAAGTATTTACCATGAAGACAACTTAAATAATTCGACATTTGGCCACAGACTGTCTTGATACTACAAGGACTAAATTCAGTAGCCGTAGAGTTACTAGTAGGATTCATAATATATCTTTCTTGGGCATCACATTGGGTATCACTATAAGGACAGCACTGGCAACTGCTTCCAGAACATGGACAAGTATCAGAGTTACAATCATGCTGAGCACCTAAAAGTAAAATACCACATCAGTCTCTATTAAGGAAAAATGACTATATTTTTCTTTCGTGTTACCAAAGCCATGACCGATTTCGTGAGCAACCACTTTCCACTCATCTCGAACTAAAATCATAAAAGGTTAGACTGACTTTTTTTCCAGCGAACGTTTAGAATTCTCAATAACTTACTGATAGCGGAGACACCCGTTCCGGAAGTATAGCCTTCACCGTTTGTTCCTTGATCAGTAGCAGTTACTGTACAAACTTGTGATAACCAAGCCAGACCGACTTCAGGACCAGTACTATATATGTATAAATAAACAAAAAATATATTTAGTATAAATACCGCTCCCAATAAAACAAATATAGTGGATTGACCACAAAAAAAAGTTTAAAAATAAAATGAGCAAAACTCACGCGCAATTTGTCATCAAATGCCATAACCCTGCACCATCGTCTCCAATTCTACCTCTCCACTGCGAGAAATCACTTAATCTGCTTGAAATAGAATAACTAGTTGAACACTCCTGATTCCATGCTTGACTTGAAACAGGAGATGACGGGCAAGTTGAATCCATAACAGTAATATTGATCAAGCCGATACCCACATTGAACGATGAGGTATAAAGACCGCTTACTGAATTCCAATCATTAATTATCTGGATTCTTGCTTGATTGGCTGTTTCATAAGCCTTCACGTAGGTGCAATCAGCCGCAGCTCCCATATAAAGAACTTTTTTTGATTATAAGTTTTATAATCTCCTAACTAATTCCCCTCTCTCTTCATTTTTGTGTAACTTACTTTTCTTTGAAGCGGGGCAACCAGCAGGAGCACGTTTCATTAGGGTATTTCCGATAGCACGATATTTATTTTTAAGTAAATCGGTATGGTCCATACCAGGAGGAACAATATCCAAAGGATTATAACGTTTTTCCAAAGGTTGGGTCATTTTATCAAAACCACATTCGCTTGCCGTGTTGCCGTACAAATCCTTTACCACCGTCGTATCAGAGTCACGATAGATGGCCAAATGCGCCTCAGTGTTACTCGGGAATACGGCATCATCAGATCGCTTTGTCAGTTGATAATTATCCACTAATTTGACATGATATGTATCGCCATGCATGGTGAATGTACCCTCAAAGAGAGGATGATCTAAATCGTGTCTAGAAAGAGATGAGTTGTTTTAAAATGTGGCTGGGGGTTTTGGTTACAAAAATCATCGAGTTTTTACCTTATATCATGTCTGACTGTAATACGAGCCCAACCAAGTACACCGGGCTCACCTTCCATTTCATCATGGATATCGCCATAAGACCACATATGATCGGAATAACGGTCATCGACAACAAACCCGCGATAGACTCTAAAGTCAGAGGGCCTTAAAGGGGTTTCTTGACCATCTTGGTAAAACATGGCATTAGGATGAAACAGGTCGTGATTAGGTTGGAGATGCAAGTAAATGGTGCTATTATAAGCGTCAAGTTTTAGACGTAGCGAGTCGTCGTGCTCAAGCGAGCTGGGTGTATGTGGTGAATAATGTTTGTTGGGTGAAATATCTCGTTTCTGAAAAAAGTGTTCACTGCGTTTTGCAATATCTAATTTTACTGTTGTTAAAGGATGCACCGACAATAGCTTTTTATTATTGATGGCATGACCTAGAAATGATCGATTGTTTATATTAGTTCTGTCATATCTTTGTGTTTCTTTAGCTTGCGATGCTGATTCGATCGTCTTTTTGTTTATACAATACCGTAAATAACTGGTATTAGCCATTGCGCTAATAACCAGGCAATTAAAAAAAGTTTCATTTAAAGAAAAAGAAAAGAGAAAATACGTAAAAAAATAAAAGGAGCAAATGATAATTGTGCATTTATATATAAATAGCCTTTTTCTTTTTTTATATCTCGCACCAGGCACAATTATTACAACTCCGCATTGAAAGTGTTTTGTTCGTGGCTTGTATTTTTTCTCTTTTAAGCCATTCCTTGGCATAAGAAGGAAAAGAAATTCCTTCTTAATAAGTATATTTCACAAAAACAAAAACCCAGGAAAAAATCATAGTTACACACATAGTGATCAAGTGTCAATTTTATCGATAAACAAAAATCATGTAAAAAAAAAATTGTTTTGCGTTTTGTTATGAAATCATATTTTTTGGTATATAAAAAAATAAAGAGGCGACTCAACTCTATCTATCTGGTTGTGATAGTTTTTAATAAGTTTTATAAATACGAGTTTTTTTTTTCCAACTTTTCTTCTTTTCTTTTTTTTTTAATATTACATGAAAACATGCGTGTTGCGATTGTGACAGAAAACTTCTTACCAAAAGTAGACGGTGTCACACGCACATTAACCAGGCTACTAGAACATTTACAGCACACTGGCCATCAAGTCATTTTATTTGGTCCCGAGAGTGGACTTTCCACTTATGCAGGCGCACCACTTTATGGCACTGCTGGCATACCCTTTCTACCTTATCCTGAACTCAAGCTCAATACGTGGAGACCTGAATTCACGCGACGACTAAAAGAATTCGATCCACATGTCATTCATATTGTCGATCCCGTCTATTTGGGTGTGGCACTTTTACTTGTTTGTCGTATCCAAAAGATAAATATACCCATTGTTGCTTCCTATCACACAAATCTCGCAACCTATTGCATCCAATTTGGCTGGGGCATTTTTGCCGGACTAATGTGGACATGGAATCGGTATTGTCACTCAAAATGCGCATACACTGTCTGTCCTTCGCCATCAACAATGCAGATTTTGGATCAGCAGGGATTTAAAAATTTGAGATTATGGCCACGTGGTGTTGACACACGGCTATTTTCACCTGGAAAACGCTCACTAGCCCTCCGTTCTGCGTGGGTGACGGAGATGAGTGCAGAAGAAAAGACAATCCTTCTCTATGTGGGTCGGGTTTCATTTGAAAAAAATCTAAATTTGGTGCTTGATGCCTATAAAACGATGGATCATACAGCGTGTCATCTTGTTATTGTCGGCCATGGACCTGCGCTAGAACAGATAAAGAGTGAAAGCCGGTCTTCGCAGCTACCTGTTACATTCACGGGACATCTGCAGGGCGAAGACCTTGCAATGGCGTATGCTTCATCGGATGTATTTGCCTTCCCTTCTTTTACTGAAACTTTTGGTCAAGTGGTACTAGAGTCAATGGCATCAGGGCTATCCGTAGTCGGTCTCGTTGCCGAAGGGGTGAAGGATTTGGTAGAGGATCAAAAAACAGGATTGTTACTGGATGTGACGAAGGATATGCCAAGAGATGTACAGATTGAGAAATACAAGGCTTTGTTGAATCAGTTGGTCAGTGATTCAGATTTACGCATAAAGATGAAGGAAAACGCATTAGCCGCTTCAAAAAAATATAGTTGGTGGGATGCAATGGAAAGGATGGTGGATGTCTATAAGGAAGTCGTTTCCAATCATACCCCGGATACCACCTCAGTCTTCGAAAGTGTAGTTATTGATCAGATCGATGAAACCATCATAGGAGACACGAGTACAGAAGATAGCTTTACTGATAGCAGCTCAGAAGAAAATGGCGATTTCGCAAAGACAAAAATCATTGAGTGTGAGTTGCCATTTCAGCATCCTTTACAACAGGAAAACACGATTAAACGGATACAAAACATTTAAATCAGCGCACATACATCATCCAACGAAACGCATCGTGTACGCATTTTTTAAATTTTCAATGTACATAAGGTTTTCATTTACGAAATGATTTATAAATTGTAATAAAATAGAATATACATCTCATCTCTTCTTGGTCCGTGTATTATCGTAGATTTAGATTTTATCAGATTATTTTATGCTTAACAATTCTAAAACAAGATTCCTATTGACCAACCAATTTTGGAAGAGTGTAAAAGGAGTTGAAGAAATGTGAAACTATATAAAAAGTTTGATTTATTTGATTGAATCACAAATTGTTTTTTTTTTAGGAGTATGATACGATGGAGCTATTTTGGATAGCATTAGTAGTTGATATTTTGGTCTGAAATGATGATGTAAATCAATGCTAAAAGTCCAAGTTGAAGTTTATACTAAATTATCCAGATTGGAAAATAATATTACTGATGTTAGCGGTTTCATCTTTCAAAGTCAATTTTGTTTTCCAAGCGATCAATATGCTCTTATTAATAATATTATAATAATTAAAAGCACTTATACATTTCATATCATTTTGTTTTTAATATAAAGGTCTATCATTATCATTCCCCGTAATTATCGCATTTTCATAAATAAAGAGAAGGTTGTTGGAGCTAAAATACTCTCTCCTTTTCTATACTATAAACCCACCAATAAACTTACTAGCACTTCAGGGGAGTATTGTATTTAACAATCAGCA
>VCJM01000953.1:56890-72452 GCA_024139495.1 Backusella sp. ASU-2019c | reverse complement strand
AAAAAAAAAAGGGTTTTGTGTGTAGGAACCAAACATCCATTTCTATACACACAAGAAAAAAGGTTTAAAAAACGCACCAATCAAATACAAGCAACTTGATCTTTTATTACGTCGTGTTTAGAAACTATTCTAACTCTTGAATGGATTCTAGCAATTCAGATGCATCTAGACTGGTTGGTAGAATGGGTTCTAGGCTCCTTTTGTATTGCGATTGTAGCTTTTCTTTTGTCTTGTACTCTTGACCCGTATTTAGCAATTTGGCAAACAAATTCTCCATCATTTTATCATGTGTTGCAATGTCCGTGGTATCTATTTTTAATAAATTCAGTTCCACTTGCTTCCAAGTTAAAATAATAAAAGAAACTTACAATCACTCATATCAATGCCATTTCCTTTTATATTATTATTCTGCTGTTGTTGAGAAGGTCGCAATTGATTCTTTCTTCTTTCAGCATTGAATTTCTTTTGTGCCTCTGCTCTTTCACGTGCTTGTTTAAGCAATTCTAATTCAGTTGCACATTTCTGTAAAATATGTCAATACAAGTTTATAATTTCTATATCCATTCATTTTTTTTTACCTTCCAATTCTGTGAAAACAAGTGGAAAATACTAAAAAACTCGTTTGGCTGTGCTGTTTTAGCGTTCTCTCCATAAAATGGTACAACTTGATTAAAGCTATCTTGTGCTTCTTTTTGTAGGCTTTCTAGAAGCTTGAATCTTTCATGAGCATCATCATAGAATGGTTTGATATTGTTTATAAACTCGTCGCCCTCGGCAGCAACGTTGACCTCCTTTTCAATTTGGCCAATGCCTCGTTTAAGACTTGTGAGTTCAATCATGAGTTCTGTATTGTTCACTATATCAAAGACATTAGTAAATAGGCACACTATATATATATATAAAAGTATACCTTTGGAAGCTTCTCCGCATTCTTTTAATTCCGTTAAAAAGCCTGCTATTTTAGGGAAATTGGTTTGAACATTATCCACCAAAAATTGCATTAAAGTTGTTGAAGCCGTCCCCTTTGTATCCATCAACTATTTAAAGACCAGTTAATCAATTGCCAACACCTTCCCCATCTTGACTATTTACCTTATTTATACTGGTTATTTTTATACCAGAAGCTCCGCCTCTCCGTGTATTTCCATTCATAAAGTTACCAATAACCAAAATAATCTAGTATCATACCCACAAATAAATACAAAACTTGTTTTACCCATCATTTTCTGTCTATATATCCTTACCTCTAAAAGTTTCTTAAACTTCTTTGCTTCCATTAAACTCGTTGACGCTTTTAAAATATCCTTCATTCCCTAATAGACACGATGAGTACCAAAAAAAAAAGGGAATATATTCTTATCTTTTTACCTTTTCAACTTGATTATACTTTTCTTCAAACGTCACCTTAAACAAAGTGCAATGCATGCGTTCTTTGAATCGCAAAATACCCATCATTTCCAATATTATTTTATCAGGATGGGAGAGCTTTGATATTTCTTTGTTGTCCTTTTTATAGTTATCAAACTTTTTGACTTCATCGGACGTTGGCATAAATTTCAAAAGGCCCTCAAGGATGTGTTCTTCTTGTATGTAAAGTGTGTTTACGTAATGTGACAATTGATTCATTTCAAATGATTTTGGCAGACTTGTCAAGAAAATATCTTTTATATATAATTAGTTTCTATATATATATATATATTAAAATAAAATAGACTTACTCATGTTTTGTGCTTTTCTTGGATCCAATAATTCAACAATATCTACCACTTTGCGTTTTCTTTGAGGTACAGGAGCGGTTGGCTTTTGTGCAAAAGTACTTTCAATCGCTGTAAATACGTCGGCTTCAGATAGTTTGGAAACAATGGATTCATTAAATAAACTCTTCTTTTCTTCTTCATACTCCTCTTTGTTATCTTTTCCTAGTTGGCCCCAGACAGTTCCATTGATATTCATAAGGTTGAGTTTGGTCCATTCAAGATACTTTAGCTTTTGGTTGGATTGGTATGTGGTAGACGATGGTGGTGGAGCTGGAGCTCCGGGCGCTGGGGGAGGCGGAGGCGCTCCAGATGAAAGAGGTGAGGGAGGAGGTGGAGGCGCTCCAGCTGAAGAAACTGGTAATGGTGGTGGTGGAGGAGGGGGTGGTGGTGCTCCAAATGAACAAGTTGGTGGAGGTGGTGGAGGTGGAGGTGGAGGAGCTCCAAAAGAAGAAGCTGGTGGAGGTGGTGGAGGTGGTGGAGGCGGTGGAGGAGGTGCAGTCCCAGGCATTGCTGGAGGAGGAGGTGGTGGCGGTGGGGGCGGGGGTGCTCCATTTCCTTGTTCAGTTGGTAAGATGGATGCTGTTGGAGGCGGTGGTGGAGATGTATTATTGTTTGTGAGTGGATTGGGTATTGATAATTTTATATTATTGTTATTTCCATGATGATTATTGTTGCTATCATTTTTAAAGTTATTAGATGTGGTGTCAAATAATTCATTGTCGCTATTACTGTTGCTATTATTTGATGATAAGCTGCGAAGTGAAGGTGTTCCCGAATAGTGCGAAGATAGATCCATCGATTCGGGTGAATACAGATAGCTTTCAGGATGAGAGTTAGTAGTGGTAGTATTTTTGTCTTTATTATTTTCAATGATTAATGGAGGTGGTAATTTGGTCTTCTTCTTTTCGAGTATGTTTTCAATCTCTCGTTTTGTTTTTGACTTTGATGGTTTTATGCATTGACTCTCTATACTTGTACTAATCTTTTTTTGTAGTGTTTCATAACTATAGAACTGTTACATTGATTTAGTAAAAACAAGTTTCCGTTTTACCTTTTTTTTCTCAAAGAATTACCTGTTCATTTTGCTCAACGTTATTACGAGTAAGGGTTCTCACTGTCTCGTATAGCCGTTTCATTTGACCATCCATGGCTAGTAAAGTATTCCGATGCTCGATTTCAACATCATCTAGCCTTTGTTGTAGGACAGAATTCGTTTCATTTGCAATTCGAAGACTCTTTTCCATTGCTTCACTTTTTACTCGAAGTTTCCCGACAAGACCATCTATGAAGAATTAAAAATGATAAATTAAATCAAATAGGTAATACTAGCTTTGGATGTCTTACCTGCTCTGAGGTCCAATTGTACCTTGAGCTTGGCCTCGTTTTCCATAGCTTTCTTTGCCATTTCACGGGCTTCATAAGCATCTTGAAACGCCGTCTCCAATTCATCCTCTTCTGCAAATTTCTGGATCAAGCTTTGCACATCTATTTTATAATTCTGATTGAAACTATTCGGTAACCCCTGGTGGTCAAGCGAGACTTGCATCACAAAATGCTCAATCAATTTATAGTAATAGTTGCGTGTCTCTGCCGAATCACCACACTGGATAAGTACCAAGAGTTGTTGCATAATATTTGTAAACGCATCTGATGCCTTTGTGCCTTTGATGGAACGGATGATTTTATCTGCTAGTTCATGCGGCTCAGTCAATGAATTACCCAAAAGCATGATGGACATACTATCGTAGTCCTCTAGTCGCTGATATTTTTCGATTTGCTCATTAATGTATCGATCATTCAAAGGTCGCATACGTTCAAAGATCTGGGAGAGTCCTCCTTGTTCTAATTGGTTTCGAATTGTCGTTCGTTGTTCTCGATCAGTCACAGTTTCTGGATCGACAATGGCATTGACAAGTAAAAGATTTGCACGCTTTTTTAATAAAATAAAAAAAAGTCAATATGCATGTAGAAAAGAGGAGTTTATATTTTTTTTTTTACCGCTCGTTCAACACTAGTTGTATCATTTTTAAATTTGGTGATAAGTCGTTTCACATCTTCACCTTCGCCACCGAGACCTTCCTTGTAAAGAGTCTGGTCAAGCATTTTAAGCCAAGCATCAAAGTACCCATATTCATTAGTAGCATTTCGAAGCACATTCATGCCTTGTATCACAAGCTCATGGCCTTTGGGCTGTTCAAAGTAACACATAAATGTTAATGCATCACATACAAGTTTTTGTGTAGGTAAATGAGATGATAAAAGTGATGCTGTGATATGAATAATGTTTGATGGGCTTTGGATGATTTTTTTTATTCCATGCTACAGTAAAGTAAATAGATAAGTTGTCTTTTTTTTTCACAGAAAAAATGTAAAATATTTTACATAATTACTGAATAATTGATACAAGCATTTAATAATCTCAAATTCAAGCAGACATTCCCGTGAATTTCTAATCATATTTTTTCTATTAATATATCAACATATAATTTATGCCTTTTTTTTTTGTTATTACCTTTTTTTAACGTCGTTCAACAATGCTAGTTCATCTGTCAGCATTTTGATACCATCAGATTCAATAAAATTTTCTGCCCAACTACAATCAATATATCAGTAAAATGTGCAAGCATGGCAAGAGATAACTTACTCCACAGGCATCGTTCTTAATCGAACTGCTAAATCAGACACCAATTTACATCGAACTTCCTGTTTTGTATCGTGCTTTGATAGTGATTTAATGTAGTAAGTGGGTACTAACTGGTCGGTTGTATTCAATTCAACAGTACCATTGCTGTTGCTTCCAAGTAATATACTACTTCTATTTCGATTGGCGATCGAACCTAAATTGCCTGTGGATGATTTGCGAGTTCCAATCACGCTACCCATGGTAGGCAGCGTGCTTTCATTTGAAAGAATAAACCATTTCTTTTCTGGTGAAAGGCCTCTCAAGCTTTCATTACTGAGGTTCAAGTTGAGACGAGGCTGTAAAAACCAAATTAGTAAAGTGGGTTCTGTTAGTTGCGTACTCTTCTACTCTTACTGCAGCCAGCTCAAACAATCTATTGATCTCGTTATCTGAGGGTTTATCCTTTAAACTGCCAGTTACTGTAAGGTCATTGTATGACTCTTTTTAGAGGAAAAATAGAATAAAAATGGATCGTTTAGAACATGTGTTACACAGTCAAGAAATGTCATATTTACTGGTTGAATGGTTGGGCTGAATTAACTTTGTCTCGCTTCGTCTTTTTGAATTTTTTTTACTTTTAAATAATTGCATGGAAGAAAAATATGAACGATATAAGAGAGAAGAAAAAGAAGAAGAAAAAAGGAAAAGAAAGAAAACAAGGAGCTTATACAAGAAGCTAAAATTGGTTGTTATTTTTGTTCCAAAATAGGAAATGGTAAACAATACAAAAAAGTGTGTTTTGATTTTTTATTTTATTAAAAAAGAAAAATATACAAAGTGGAGAAGATAATAATAGAAGAAATATGATATGGCTGTGTAAATACAAATTGTGGTAGATGTAAGGTTTTTTTTTGTTTGGCCATGCTAAAATAGAATGTTGTTTTTGTTCTTTATCGATTTCCTGATTGTGATGGCCAAATATGCGTAGCAGCCCAGTGTGCAATATTACTGAATAAAGAAGAAGTTGATGAAGAGGCAGTCGAAGAAGAACTACTTGTAGGTTCAACGCTATTTTTGCTCAGTTGCTGTTCCCGTGACTGTTGCTCCATTACATTACCAGAATAAGACACTGATCTTGTTGTATCTGCAAGTGGAGGTTGACTTGCAACAGCTGGCGCTTTGGAAACATGACGCAAAGGTGGCGACTCAGACATTGAAAAATCACCATCGTCATCAAACCCATTGTCTTGTGTAAAAGAAAAAGGCCCGTCATCAGGATGTTCGCTATGCGTATCCCAATCATCGTCATCAAACACATACTCATAATCCGATTTTTCGTTACTGTGTCGTAGTATCTCACCATTGCCATCCATGTCCCAGCTTATATTATTGGTAGGCATTCTATCCGCAGCCGGGTCTTTGGATACGTCCTTCTGTTTACCTTTCGATACCTGAACAATATGCTTTTCAAATGCATCCGATTCAGCACTCTCTGCATCCCAATTGTTGTTTGATGATGTTGTGTTGTAACTCTTTTTAAATCTTCGCTTATTTTTCTTATTGCTGTGAAAATGAGGATCTGGAAAATCGCCGTCCAACGAGTCATCTGACGAATACTCGTCTTGATCCGAACGAGAGTTTGTTTTTAAAAGCGCTGGCTCGATTTTCCTAATGGAAGATCGCATCTTTGTAGGCTTTGAACGCATCACAATAGCATCTTCGTCAGAGTACTCACTACTAGGTTCATATTCATCCGAATTATCCTCATTAGTGGAATCATTATCCTCTGCCAGATCAACCATTCTAACACGTGCCGATGATTTTTTTTTACTACTCCCCATTTTTTCGTCACCTGTCAGTGCAATGCATTGCTCCACGTATTGGTTGAAGCGTAGTTTTGGTTGACGGTGATTGGCAATGACGGATGGTGAAAATGCCCCGAGTTGTTGGTTGACTTTTGAAATAGATAAAGGATTTGTTATCTCTAATTCGGATGCTGAACGCTTTAAAAGATCAGACATGGTAACTTTTTTCAATGCCGATTTGAGCGGCTTTTGTGTCTGAAGTGGTGATGCATTAGGTCGCACAGATGGTACTTTATCTGACTGCCGCTGCTGTTGTTGTTGTTGTTGTTGTTGTTGTTGTTGATGTTGATGTTGATGTTGATGTTGCTGTTGTTTTTGATGTTGCTGTTGTTTTTGATGTTGCTGTTTCTGTTGCTTTTGTTGCTGTTGCTGTTTATTTTGTAGTGTCAAATTAGAAGTGTTATTATTATTTGTTGTGGCTGTAGCTTCAGTGGAGTTTTTTATAGAAGGTTGAGGTATATCCGATGAAGAGACATTTTTTTGTTCAACGCTACTTTTTTGGTGCGTCATAAGACCTAGTGTATCTTCTGTTGTTTGCACTTTTGGTTTAGCAAACCGATCTTCTTCGTCAATATTTTTTATAACAGTGTGAAGTGGTCCATAAAGCCATGTTACATCACTATCTTTTAGCCTAAAAATAAAATAAATAAAAAGATAAATTGTTATAAATAAATTTTATTTTACCAGTTGAGTGTTTCGGGGCTAATTGTTTTTAGATTGTTTCTTTGCTTTGCCCAAGTACGCCATGAAGCATTTTCAAGTCTGATACCATTGACAATATTTAATTTCTGTTTAGTTAATACTCTCCATGATGCGGCCAAATCCATTTCGTCGAAAGTATATGATAGATAATCCACATTTCCTTCTGTTATTACGTTTCGAGAAGACTCGTAATCATCGTCAACTGCATGTTTGCGCATACTGCTATATTATGTATAATATTCACTATGTTCGACTTGATATTAACATGTTATTAACTCGTACGATACTCGCGAGCTTGTTTTTTATTACTCACTTACATGATGTATTCAACAAAAAGGAAAAGTTTTTTTCTGAAATAAATGATGTAAATAAGTAAGAAAAAGGGAAAGCGCTGGATTTTTTTTTTTGGTTTTTTTTTATGGTTTAAGTTGTCATTCATGGTTGAAATAACTATTGTGCCAATCAAACTTGTCATTTTTTTTTAATTGAAAATCAGACAAGTTTTGACTGCTTGTTTCGAAGGATAAGAAAGTTTATCCATTCTTATTTTCTGGTTTGCTCCTATTGATAGCAACTATTTATAATCATTCTTTTTGATATTATAATTTAAATAAAACCATCTACTATGTGCTTACTTCTATTTTTAAAATGTCTTGCTTTTACTTTATTTTATTTTGATTATCCTGATATTAATCGGAAGCGTACAAAAATAGTCGATACAAAACAAATATTATCCAAAAGAAAACAGGTGAACAGGTGATAGTTATAACATTTATATGGCTGTTGATATTTAGAGAAGCAAAAGAGCTAACGGAATAAAATCAATATTTTCCATGTTCAATAATCTTAAACATGTTATCGATTGATTAGAATGATAGCTTATATAATCATTCTTCTTCTTTTCTTATCTTGCTCCGTATCAATATTGATTAATGCTATAGCTATTGTTACTAATAGGACAATTATGATATGTATAACTATTTTATTGAATAAACTCTTACTCAATAATACACAGATAGCCGTATGCTTATCGTTGATACCAATGCATGCACAGGGGAAATCCATTTTGTGATACACATAGAACGCTCTCGAATCATTTAAAAGGCAGCACCCGTTTGGATTCAAAACCACTTCACATTCCTATACTTTAAAAAATAAAACGAGTGATGCAAAGTGTTATTTATGTTCTTGTGCTCTTATTCTCTTCCATATAAAACATAAAAAATAAACATGTCTACATTGGCCATCTGTTTAAATATAGATAGGCTTTTCTTATTATTACACTACACATCTCCTGGAGATACTAATGATAGTGCAAAAATATGGTGTCATTACAATATAATGACTACGCTTTTAATAGCATCAAAATGGTTTACATGAGCCCTTCTGTACTGTTACCCTTCTTCTGGATCTATATTGTATCATGCCTGTTCATCTTTTAATTTCCTGAAATTACTACGATTACTGGCTCTCATGTAGAAAAGTTAGATACTCAGCTAGCACTTATTCACTCATTTTCAGCCTCAACTTTTAAAAATAAGATGCAACCCGACAAATGTCTCAACCAACGTTCCTGTATGTAAGTTTAGATGAAGACCCGGAAAGATTTGATCGGCATCATTTAGAAAATCCTACAATATCTTTTGCCATAAAAATACTCAGTCAAAAGTAAGATGTATCTCACGGTACCAATTTAAATCAGTTAAAGCAATATGAGCCTTCATTTCTCCCTTCTCTCTCCCTCTCTCTCTCCCTCTCTTATGTTTTAATCGTTTTATATAATTAAGTATTCGAAAATATTAATATATTATAAAAAAAACATATAGTGGGGTGACGTACTTTCATAAAAAGATAGCATTGTAGAATGGTATATATATACTTTAAGATATACTAAGGCTTAACTTTAAGCATGTAATAACAAGCTCAAATTTTTTGGGGTTTATTGGTCGCCAATGTAGCTGATTCGATGATAACAGTTGGTAAAGAGCTGATGTAAACAAAGTTACAAAAAGCTAAATTTCCCTCTTTTACTTAATAGAAGACAAGCGGCTTGAAAAATTAAAAATAGTTTTCATTTGTTTACTTTCCTATTAAAAAAAAAGTATTTATTTGGATATTTATTACCGTTTACATCCTTTGTATTATAACAAAATCTTCATTTTCTAAAAACATTAATAATAAAACTGTACTTTATCATTGAGAAATCAATATCAACGTAAAACCAATTAATATTTCATTATTCTAACACTAACAGCTCTAAAAAGTAACATGTGTTGGATCATAAACATTATCCACAATGACGAAATCAGTAACATAACACAAAAACATTTTTTTAAAGAAAAAAACTCAAGTTCAAAATATAAATATTTGTAAAGATGGCGACATTTACATTGCTGATGGTCACAAAACTCCTCAATTTATCTCGAACAGACTCTTCTATCTCACTTTTTACTAGAGATGGGATCTGGAGTAACAATAGAGGCTTGGTTATTTTAAAAACACATGACGGCTCGAAAAATGCTATTTTTGGTACTTGTGATGTTAAAAAAGTATTAATATGGTATTTTTTTTAATAGAAGAAACCTTGAAGGTTTTGTGACAAGTTTATAGATAATACAGAGGTATTGTAGGTATTTATTTACTTATTTGTGATAATATTTATGTTATATAATTGAATAATAAAGAAAAGCGATTGAAGAAGACGCCACTAACAAAGTGCGTTTCATATATCCATTAATGATCAGATTAAGCTATACGTATCACTTCTATATGCTAATAAAATCATATTCCAAGTAGATGATTGTAAAAAAGTATAATTAAATGGTCATCTAATACATAGAAGCAAAAAATTAAATTAATAAAAAAAAAAGTAGATATAAAAGTAGGCCTAGTCATGCTGCAAGTGCCACATTTGCGCCACTCGAGTTATTTAGATTCAATGGCTTTTGTTTTCTTTGAATAATAAACAAAGTGGTCGGTTTACTTACATTACTATATAAGGTAAAAATGAAAAGAGGCGTAAGTAATCTTGATCTGAACTGAGAAATATATCAATTATAGTAAAAAAAAATAGGTGCCTCTTTACTTTAATAATAGATCAGACATTGAAGGCATCAAATGCTATAAAAGAGGCGAATTTATGAAGAAGAAAAAAGGTTATTCATTCATACAACAAGTATTTTGATTGCATTACAGTCCTACATTTTGCATTATACACTAGTATTTCACATTCAATTCTATCACTACATTAATTTTGCATATTATGGGTTCTATTCAATGGGTTTACGCTAACGGTAGCTCCTGGATCACTCTTGACCCTCTTGCACAAAGACATATCGAAAGCTTATGGTCACACAATGCTTCAAATTGGATCCAAACCACTTCCTTCCGTTATCCAGTCTACGTTGATGTTTCACAAATGTGTCTTGTCATGGGAGGATATTCGTATGCAATTGCCAGACGCTGCCGCTAACTATTCATAGATCCCAAAAAAAAAGACGGCTATCCTAGACACTACATCCCAATCATAGAAAAATCATTCTCCATATATTACAACCAAAATTCATCATTTCATTTAGCATTTTTCATTTTATACCCCGTATTTACACATCTAGACATAGACATAGACTTATAGATTTATTTTTGTTTCAATAAAGCATTTATTAACCTTTTCTTTCTTTGACTTATAAAAATTGCGATATTTATTATATTAGATAAAAACCATAATATAATTGAATTGACCGTTATAGGATTGCGTATTATTTTTTAGTTACTAAGAGAATTAACTCTTGAAATTTGGGTGAAACAGCTGCCCTAACCTCATTAATGTGAATGTTGAAGAAGATTAAAAGTATATATCGAAAGTAGTACCAAGTTAAATCTTTGATATATGCCTTTTTTTGTTTTTTGGTAATAACTACCGTTTTTTTAAACGCTCCAATGATTGGATTTAAAATTTTAACCCTATTTCATTTTGTTAATAACAGTTGGTGAGGGAGTAAAATAATGATTTAAGGTTTAAAAAGGGACACTGTATAAACCATCCATTTTCGTCTTGAATTGTTTTCTTCTGGCTTCTCACGCGTGTAACAATATCTATACTAACATTAAAGGTCTCACATAATAAAACATAGTAAACAAATAAAAATTTGGAGAAACATAACATTAAACTGATTGATAACTAGCAATTTACATTGAACATATTCAATTTGTAACAAGAATGTAAAGTATACAGATATATATATAGGCTTATCCACATTTTTCAATAAACTCATACTTTAAAAATATTTGAGAAAATAAAGATCAACTATTTATGAGACATTACATTTATATTGAAATTTGTTTAATTGCATAAACGAACGACTATTTTTTTAAAAAAAAAATTTACGATTTTCCATTAGAATAGCTCGGATCTTTTTTAATATAAGCAATTGACGCTTTGGAAAAATGAATTGTATATAAATCAAAGGTATTTTTATTTTTCTAAACACTTTTTCTCTTCCTTCACCTATTTTTATACTTTCGTTGATATCATAGAAACCCATTTGTTTTTTGCTTTTTCTTTAAAAAGGAATATACCGTCATCATCTTATAACCCCGTCTTGTATTCGTCTTTTGTCTGTTTCTTTTTAAAGAAAAAAATCAAATGGATTCACTCGAGCTTAAATCGCCAGGATATATGGTATACTGTGTTATTATATCATCGCTAGGATCTTTCAGCAATGGGTGGGTAATTGGTTCTGCGAATGTACCTGGTGAGGTTACACACGCCTGTGAGAATGGTCTCGCTCATGTTGCCACCGAGAGCTATCCCGATTGTTTACCCATGAATAGCGCATTGTGGGGTTTTGCAGTATCATCGTTCTGTGTAGGAGGATTGATTGGTGGATTATTTGGCGGAATATTACAAACCAAATACGGTCGCAAAAAAACCATCATTTTTAACAATATGTTTTGGATTCTTGGTGGACTTCTCATCTCTATATCAGTATCACCAGCTATGTTTATTCTTGGTCGTGTGCTTTGCGGACTTGGTTGTGGATTAGGGTCGCTGGTAACACCTACTTACATTGGTGAAATATCGACTGTTCGAGGAAGAGGCACCATGGGTACCTGCAACCAATTTGGTATTGTTATTGGTATACTACTCGCTTCTGTTGTTGGACTCCCTCTTGCTAGAGTGCCACTTTGGCGCATTAATTATGCTATAGTTATTATTCCTGCCATCGCTCAGTTCATTTTGATGTTCACCTGTGTAGAATCGCCTCGGTACTTGGTGTCTGTAAATCGAATTGATGAAGCAAAAGATGCATTAACCAGACTTCGACCCAACTCCAACGTTGACAATGAATTTTACAGCATGGTAGAGGGACAATTTGGATCCGCAGCAGCTAGAGCAATTTGTTTTCAGAATACCAATGTGAATAATGATGTTAAGAAGCAAAATGAAAGTAGTTCAACTTTTGGAGATGATGCAGATACAAGCAAAAACTGCATCCATGAATCAATGAATATGATAGAGATATTTACTGATCCTCTTATTCGTCGTATTGCTCTTACTGTTCTCACCCTTCATATAATCCAACAACTCATCGGAATGAATGCTGTTATGTATTACTCTACAGCTATTTTTAACATGTCATTTAGCTCAGAGATGTCAATGTATATGGCAATAGTAACGACTGCCGTCAATTTTGGTGCAACTGTCTTATCGCTGATATTGATAGATCGAATGGGTCGCCGTCCTCTACTATTGATAGCTGAGGGAGGCGCGTGTTTATTTTCGATTCTTTTGATTGTTGGATATGTCTATAAAATCGGTGCATTACTAGTAGTTTCCGTGTTTGGATACGTTATATCATTTGCTATTGGCATTGGACCGATCCCTTGGATGATGACAACCGAATTAACTCCAGTGTATGCTTCATCTTCTGTTGGTGCTGTTGCTACAGCTTTGAATTGGGCCATGAATTTCTTGATTGGCCAGTCTTTTCCTATTGTCTTTCAATACTTGCATGGTTATTCGTTTGCCATATTCGCTGCAGTGGCTGCATCCGCTGTTGTGTTTACTTATTTCAAGGTTCCCGAAACAAAAGGTCGTTCAGTTGAGGAAGTGGTAGATGGCTTCAGAAAATCAAATTAGATTTACAATTAGATTTAATTTCACTTGATTTCTGCTTCTACAAAGAAACTGTAAATTACTGTAAATAAACCAATTAACCTTTTATACATAAATAAATAAAAAGAATTATTAAAATCACTCGTATATATATATATGATAATCATACTATTTACAGCCATTCTGACTTTATCTACATGATTCTGATTAGATGGGTCGTTTTTGACTTAGAAAAATGAGGGTATAGTAATTTTAAGTATAAGTGAGATAGAATAACTCGCACTGGTTTTCTTTATTCTTTGGTTATAATTCATTTTTATATTCGTTCAAGGTATCAATATTGTATCCATAGTGAACACCAATTTTTACTCCATCTTGTTTCAAATTAAGGGGCACTAGAAATAAATGTTGGCACACTTCATATATCTAACAGTACTCATTATGCACTTACAGAACCATAAAACCCAATTATCTCCCATTACTTCTTTCCAATTTTTCTGGTATCCTTGGTTAAATATATTTTTGCCCGAATTCGTAAAAATTTCTAGTCGTTGATTACTTTTTGATTTTTGCCAAGTTTGAAACTGTGAATTTTCAATGGTTGTTCTATTTAATAAAACTAGCCATAAATGAGACAGGGTGAAAGGACCAATCATCAGGGTAATCACTCCACCACTATTATAAGAAACTTTAAGTATGGAACCCAACATTTAAAAATAGATAACTGCATGTCTTACATGATGAGAATAGAAAGTGCGACCAAATCAAATGTTGCCTAGTTCACACGTTAAAGTATGACGATCATAGTTATCATTAAATGTACATTGTTCTTACCAGAGCTTCTAATTGAATAAACGCCACTATACTAGTAGTAAAAACCCAAGTACCAACCGCGCTTACATAGCATAAAAACTGGATATAGTATCTATAATTGGCAACACCAACGCATCCATTTACCCTAATTCATAATTAGATGCATTTTAGAACGCATTATTACTGTAATAAATTTACCAAGGACAATGACTGAAATAAGTATGAAATAAATAAATAACTAAATAAATAAGAATTCTCGCATGATATATATCCAACTTAAATGATTCTAACTTACTGATCCATCCGTAACACACAAGCATCGCATACTCTACAATGATGGGTTCTGTCTGGCTTCCAAATATGACAGGACTTGCACCACTTTGTGTTTTCAAGAATAGAATGAGGTTTTTCCTGTAGTGGCATTTTATCTTCATTTTTTACACTAGAGATCAATTTCTCATCTATTTCAGATCCGCTTTGAAATAAAATCTGTTTCCAGAATAAGAAAAAAACATATCTACGTTTAAGACTTTGTGTTTATAAGCGTTGACTAAAGCCAATCTCTTACCTTGGGATGGCCTGGTGTTGTCGACACTATGCGTGCGTAAGATATAATGAAAAAGAAAAAGAATACATTAAAAAATATCAAATAAACTATGGCTTGTGTTGATTTATCCAACTCTCGTAATAAAACCACTATTATAGATATTTAGCATCTTATCAAATCTACTTAAATATTGACTTACGAACAATGCGATCCACGTAGCCATAATAAAGATAAATAAAAATACCACTAATGGTCATAACTGGCAGCCATCCCCAATCCCTGTGTTGACCTGGTTTTTTATCTTTTGGTAATGGGAGCGGGAAATCTGTCAGGGCCGAAAAACAGAATATGAAAGGCCAAAACCTTGAGTAGGCTGTCGAGTCTGAAGTACAACAACAACATGTAATAACTTCATCGTTCAAAGTATCGACCTTTATGCAAGCTTTAAAGGGATGCCTTCCAACTCTTAGAAATCTGTCTGCCAATCTTTCAAGACGGGACATAAACGGGTATAACGAAGGTAAAAAAGTTAAAAAAGTATCAATTTCGAACTTTTTTATAGAAAAAAAAAGGGGAACGGGAATTAAAATCTTCTCTGGATTCACCTCCGTTGAAATAGAAAACTGAAAAAGATCTATGAACATAAAACTGTTCTGGGTGAATCAAAGAAATAAAAAGAAAACGGTAAAAAAAGTTATTTCAATTTACAGATAACTTTACTATTTTTTTTACTACATTTTTCTCTTACCCTTTCGCTTTTTTTTTTACACACCAGTCATTACACCTAAAAATACAAATTTTCTGGCTCTGGACAAGAACATAAATTTGTTCAATTAGCAATAATAGTTTACAAAGAGCCACAGTAGCTTCTTTCTCTGAATACACCTCCCAAGAAGTACCTTTACACCTGAGAAGTTTATGTATTTCAAAACTGAACTTGTATTTAATTCATGTTCATTTTAAATATTGACGTTATTTAAAACAATACATATGTCAAATCAGAAACAATGTAATAAAAAGAGGGAGTAAATCAAAACAAAGTTGGACATAAGCGATTAAATCGGCCTGTTAAATAGTGGCTATGGAAAGGGAGCCACAAAAACGTTAAGTTTTACAAAACGGGAAAAAATGTACCGA
>VCJM01000953.1:39542-50200 GCA_024139495.1 Backusella sp. ASU-2019c | reverse complement strand
ACTTTATATTATGCTATTCTTCATTGGGATGTAATATACCTTTTTGGACCTTGCTACATGGCTACCTATCTATGTGTATGCTCACTGTCTGAACCGACACCGTATATATGATATATATCTTTTTTCAATTATTCCCTGGTTTTTCTCATTAATTTGAAAATATTTCTCAAAATATTTCCCCCCTTTTCTCATTATTTTGTAATTTTTTCTCAATTTTTTAAATAAAACAGTACTCAATCCCTGTCCCATTCTCTTACATAGTGAACTTATTTCTGTTTATAACACATCATACATATACCTTCTATACTCGTGGCAGATTGTCTAATGTAAATTCGATTCAGTCTAGGATGACTTCAATACTCGTTTGTATAGTACAACTATATCAGACTACTATGTCTTCAGTTTGGTTCATTTTTATTTTTATTATTGCTACAGCATTGAGCCTTTGCTTGAAGGTGGTCTTCAGGAACCAATCACTATCGCCTAGTGATGGTATTTAGAAATTATTTTAAATGTTATTTAAACAGAGCAATGTAGTCTAAAGGAAAAGAGCAGTATTAAAAAGGAGGTACGGTCATCTCAAACATATTAAGATATAGAGTGCTATTTTTATTTTTAGAAATGATGACTTATGTTTTTATTTTGATGTGCGAGATGGACGGGCTAGAAAACTGATATCTATCCTTTTTTTTCGGCGTGTTATCCAACATATACAGAGAGAGACATCTTTCCTTTTCATATCCACAAGTCATTCATGGGCTGATGAATAAGAAACGACGACATAACTGAAAATATATATACCAAAGACCTTCCTAATCACCGCGAAAGGTGTAGAAATATGCATGAATAGCAGCAGACTAATATTAGCTCACACTTAATGATCTTATGAGTACCACCTATAATTTTTTCAACCCGAATTTGTATCAAACTGCAAATCACCAGCGCGATATCTCAACAGCCATTTCTTTATGTACTGCACTGTTTTTTTTTCAAAAAAAAATGATCCTTAAAAACCCCTTAAAAAAAATAGAATTATCTGAGTTTAAATGATTTTACAAAACTGTCTGAAGATCCAGTTGCTTGGTTTGTATTTTAGCAAGGATCTGTATTTAGAGTTGCTTCATTGCTTTCTTTCCTTAACAAAGAAGAAAAAACAATACAGGAATAAAGCATTTAAAGATACTCAAATAAAGTTATTGGATGGATCAATAAAAAAATCTATTTATATCCATAGTTAGATTTGTTTAAATAGAAAACTCGCATAAAATTTCACTTCTTTTTTAAAAAAAAAAAAATCGACAAAGAATATCTAACCTGCTTCAGCTTAGTACTCTGACCAATCTATCTATATCTTCAATTTTTCTTGAAACACAGATAAGTACTAGGTTTCTTTCTCTTTTCTTTTGGAGAATATTTTCAACAAAGAGCAACATACACCAGTAACCTGGCAAATTACTTCCACGCTATTAAGCAACCCTCTTACAGGTTCTCTTTTAAACAGGTTTATGCAAATTAGACCCTTGGGTATTACGATGAAAGTGCATAACTCTATTTGATATTAAACTTTGGATCGCTTAGTATTATATAACATCTTACTAGGATTTCCAACCTGCTCTTAAATACCTTCTTTAGCTGCTATCAAAATTTTTTACTTTATTCACTAAACAATTCTTTTAATAATTACAATTTATTGTAAATATGTAATTAATCTCTGGTTTATAGATCCATCAGTATTATTGTTGATTATTTTAACCCTATAATTATAAAATAAAGTTCATTACCTTTCATATTGCTATTACTGTTATATATATTCTTTTATAAGTTTAGAAGTTATGCTTTTCATTTAATTTCTGTGATCGACACCATATAGAGTTTTAAATGTCAAATAGCTGTAACTAATCATTTGATGAAAATCAATGTGTATTGACTTTGTGGCATCAAGTTACTCACATCAGCCTGTAAATAGTCTAATCAGCTCCAGTTGATAAAAATTAAACAAATATCTCTACAATATTACAATTGACAATGTTACAAAACAATAGTACTCTCCTTACTAGGTACCTAATTACGTCGATCTTTTATATTTTGAATGCTTTTAGTTTCTTTTTAGCCCAAGTCTCCGTATTTTTATTTTATTTCTACAACGACTTGCAATGGATACTAATCATTAAAATAACCTGATAGAAAGTAAGATAGAAATATATATTTTACTGTCATTATGTATGTATTTGATTCAAAGGTGCTCATTATGAATTTGATCAGAAGGCGATTCCACATTTTTAAATGAATAAGCAAAATAAGCAACACTTCCAGAATAAATACGCATCAGCTTTTACATGCGGCCCTTAAAATGATAGAAATGCATTCTTTTTTCTTCTGTCCTTTTCTCTTTTCTTGCTCTCTCTCTCTCTCTTACTTATTTTTATTTCTATTACCTTTATTAGTGCTTACGTAAAATACCAATGGATACGATTTCTGTAAAAGACCGAAGAGTTCCTACTTTTATTCCATATGAAGTAACAGCCAACGGTGAAATTAAACAGAAGAGAAAAAGAAAGGTGCAAGATCCAGAAAAAAGAAAGAAAAAGCAAAAGATCGTCAAGAAAGAATCTAAACAAGGTAATAAAAATATATACTGCTGTTTAAAATTCATACGTATAAACATACCATGGTCTCTATTACTTCTTTATTCAGAATTTAAACAAGTGAAACAAAAGAAGAAGGTAATTCTTTAATTTGGGAAAAATGTTTTATATGGGTATGTATATTCTGATATTAATATATTAGGAACAGAGAACCACAGTAGGGATATGGATAGGAGTTATGATAAAAGACGATCTTGGTGCATATAGCATTTATTTTTCTCAAGGAGATGAGCGCAACTCCAGTGAAGTCTTTGACATAAAAACTAATCTTCAAAATGAGGAATATGCTTCTGTTCTGGTAAAATTGGAATAAAATATTATTTTCTATACCGTTTCACTAACATGATTAATTCTTGATGTAGGGTGTTTGTAGTGCACTCGAAAAATTTAATGCATCCAGTATGCCACTCACTGTTTACACTGGATGCCGTGAGTTACCACGTGGTAAGTTCAGTTACTTGGTAGTTGGTTCCTACTAAAAAATAAATGTATATAAAAAGTTGTCTCTGGACAAAGAGGTCTCATTCACTATGCGCATTGGATTCAAAAAATAAAGAGTTCATTACAGGGAAAAGAAGATAAGATTAACCTGGTACGAAAGTAATACATACATAAATTATTATAAGTGTTGCTCATTTTGCTCTTCTTAGCGCCACCTTTCTAACCGTGTCTTGTCAGCTGAACAAATCGCAGCTATGAATCTCGCATCAGAAACATTATCCAATAAAACCAGGTAAAATTGAGCCGTATTAAACATTTTATAAGTACGTATAAATGTTCATTAACTCGTTGTTTATGCGAATAAATGATATGGTATATCTTATAGACAAGCGGAAGGTGAATCCGTCATGGATACAGCAGAGCAGGTGAATACTCTATCGATTAGGGAAAATAACACTGGCACTGCGATAGAACAAAATGATTCAAACAATACATTAAAAAATTCTGAAAATAGCACTGAAAAGGACGGGTCCCCAAACAAGAAATTAGCAATTCCAAGCAAAACTGACTCAGAAATCAAGGTAGAAGATTCAGGAGAATCAAAGTACTCCTTCTGGAGTTCTGCTTTCGGAATGAAAAGTGTATTTGAAGCTTTGGCCTCACCTTTTAAATTTCGAAAATTATAAGAGGCTAATGGAAAGACACATCATGGTAATACCTTGAATATCGTGTGGCAAGGGGGGAGACATATACTTTACAATAAATTTATATAAAGTTACTTTATTATTACTGGTTTTGTTATGTTAGTATTTAACGCAGATAAATTGGATTTACTTGGGGTAAAGATGCTTGATCTGAAAATGCTCAAAAGTTTGACTGCGATCAACAGATTACTAATTTTTCTATTAATAATAAACTTTGTGTCACGATGAGAAAAACATTTTCTCATCTTTACAATAACAAACAAAAGCTTACTGAAAGAAGAAAAGTGATAGACAATGTCTTTCATAGTTCATCTGTATTTCAAACAAGCTTAGTAAATACTCATTAGCGTATTTCTACGTAATTCATTTACACTTTTGGTTATTCCAGAGTGTACTAAAAAGCTTAAATAAAGCATTATAAACGTTTATATATACAATTATATACACGAGGATAGACAGAATATATTTTCCATCTGAACTTTTCAGATCTGGAATAATCGTATATATGTGAACGTTTTCAAAGAAAAGATCGCGTAAATAGAGAGGGTGATCGAGGCTGAGCATTGTTTGCATTAGAAATAAAAAGAAAATTGATTATTAATACGACGTCTTGTTGCATCATGTTTATTTTGAAGAATTGGTCCTAATTTGGAAATAATATAACGTAAGTGTGGTTTAAAATCCAAGGAAGAAGATTATCTTGGCCAATAATACCATACCTTTTCAACCACTCACGTGGACAAAGACTGTTAACAATTACTAAGCCTGAGGAGTTATTAAAAAGTCAGCTTCGCACCCTTTTTGTCATCTTCTTCTTTTATTACTTATTACTACAGCTTTTTTTTTTGCTATCAGCTCACACAATGACTAATTCTTACTCATCATATACAAATGAATTGGATTCATTAATATTCGATAACATAATCGATCCACAACATTCTCCTATGGATGTCGAATCAAATCTTGCGCTCTGGGTAAGTGCACTTTTCTACACTTTTTTTTGCTCACATTTTTTCATGTTTCTAACACCTTTTATATTTCTTTAGGCCAACGCTCAATTTAAATATGACATAGCGCCAGGAAGTGGGTTACAAGATGAGAAGCCCTCCCCAGCAACTACAGCAACAACATTACCCGACAGTCCCGAAACTGTAACTTATGAGAATCTTGCAGATTATTTAGATTTTGAACTTCCTCAAAGACAAGAACAACCCCAACAACAGGAGCCAAATATATTTCCTGCACTTCCAACACGAAACCAGCAACTTATACTGCCAAAGATTTCACCAGAAATGACAATTGCTGATCTAACAAAAGCCTTGTTCAATAAACCATACACGTTGCCAAATACAATCCAAAATAAATCAGTCATTTCTAAGCCTAAAGCACCGATAGAAAAGAATCCATCCGAAGATGATAAAAGAAAAAGAAACACTGCTGCAAGCGCTCGCTTCCGAGTAAAGAAGAAGATGCGTGAACAGGCAATGGAAAAGAGCTTGAATGAAATGACAGACAAAGCCAGAGGTCTAGAGAACAAAGTGGATGAACTCCAGCTGGAGATCAAATACCTTCGAGGCTTGCTACTGGAAAAAGAATCTAAAAAAACCGATGAAACATCCTCATAACATGATTCCCTTGTCAAAAACTATGCCTTTTCTTACGCCACTACTTTTCTATTGTTAAATATGCCATTTTCGAAAATAGTTTTTATGCATTCTGTTTCTCATTTTCATTTTATAATTAAGCACCCCCTTCCCCTTCCACTAAAGACAAAAACTTTTATGATTGTATATAGTATTTATAAAGCTTTTCTCTTTTTTCTGTAAAAACAAAACTTAACTGACCTGATCATCAAAGCATATATCGCGATAATAAAACTCTTATCTATAAAAATTCCTATTTTTGTAAAACGGTTTTATATATTATTAGTTCACATGACCTAATTACACGTATAATTCACATAAGCATTATCATGGGATGATATAATAATCCAGATGATCCCCATCATAACGGTATTTGATAGCCAGTTTACAAGGGAATAAGCTTCCGTTAGCACGTAATCTAAGACAGAAAAACCGGTCCTCAGGGGAAGTTCGGTAAAGGCGGCAAAGATCTAGATGTGGTACCCGAGGTAAGACAATATGTTTACTTTCTCAGATCCTTTTCTTATTGTATTCTTTGCTTTATATTTACCTATATAAATAATTGAAATAGAAAATATATGGTGTGCGTATTATAAAATAAAAAAAGGAAAAAAAGTCAGTTCTACATATTGTTTAACTCATTCCTCCATTATTTAATAAGAGTATCTTCTGTGAACTTGCTACAAGGGCACGCCCAGCGTAATACTATAGTTAGAAGTCTAAATCTACCAGAAAAATTCCGTTAAAAACAGAATTTGCTGGTTTCCATCCAACGTATATGTTTTTTTTCTGATTTATTTACGAGCATATGTTAAGTATATATATATATATAAAGACTTTCTTTTTTTGTATTGTTTTAGTGAAGGGGGTGTGTGAACAAAATGATTAATAAAATGAAATGTCCGAGTCGCCTTCTGCAGGAGCATCCAAATCAACATAAGACTTGACTTGGCGAGGGTCCTTAGAGAACGACTGGTCAACAGGCATGGGGTATCCAGGTCTTCTATTTGGAATGGAAGGCACCGCATTGGGGTTCCAGTAACCCTCTGGGCCAAAGCCCATGGGTGGCATTTGGTTCCAAGGACCAGCTACCGGAGGAACATGCATGCCAGGCATATTACGTGGATTGCCCATCATAAAGGGTGGCTGCTGTGCAAACGGAGCGCCTGGTCCCATTGTATTCATTGTAGAGTTAGAAGTTGTAAGTAAATGATTGGGATCACAAACATAGTTGTTGAAATATTCAGCTTCGGTGCGAATGCGCTCGATTTCTTCAGGGTGCTTAGATAAGATATGCTTTTCTACATAGTCATAGCCCTTGAATGCCTTTGCACATTCGCCAATCTGGCACTTGAACTTTGAGTCATGTTCCTTTAAGACATGTTCTTTAACATATGATTCGACTTGGCTGTGTAGACACAAGATGTGTTTGGTAAGTATGTAGATGTATAAGATCCAAATAAGACACATTACCTCTGTGCAACACGACCCCCTAATTTCTCTAGTTCCTGATCATCAGGCGTATGTATTTTTAAAGATATTCTATGATCCAAGTTTTTCGCCCATTGTACCACTAATTATGCATATTTGTATTTAGCTTTTTAAAATACAAACGTGTGATTTATTTATATATATATTACTTACTTCCTCTCTCAGCCTTGGCTGCTTGCTTTGGGTCGACTCCTTCATCTGCTGCCTTGTTGGCAATCTTTCTACAATGAGGCTCACAGCATTTTCTATTCAATTCTTCAATGGAATCACACTCCAATCCACAGTAATAACAAAACATGTGCACATGTCGCAAATAAACAATAATCAAATCTAGCTTCTTTTTCAAATTCCATATTTCGTTTGTTTTTTCTTCTTCGCCATCTTCCATTTTATCGTCGTTTTCGTCTTCCTCGGCTGCGTGTTGGTCAATAAGCTTCTGAGAGCGTTTTTCAATGGCGTCAAGACCGTCGACGTGCTGATCAAACACTGCCTCAAGAGCCACTGCCAGTTGCCTGGCCTGCTCATAATCCTTTTGTAAGCGTTCAGTTGTGTTTGCAATATCAGGTGCAATTCGGGGAACACGTGTCTGAGGCGTGTTTTTGCGATTCATGGCCAAATGAAAAGTAAAGTCGTCGATCTTTTGATTGTCCAATAGTTGAAATGTTTTCTTCATGTCTGTGTTTTCAGTAAAGTGAATCCAGCCAATGCGATGGAACTTTTTATTAGGACCGGGTTCCGATAGAGCCAGATAATCGAAGCCGTCCACTTTACTACACATCTTTTTCATTGTTATTTAGTTGTTTATTGAATATAGACTCATAGAATGGCTTACCTCTTTGATTCTGTCTCTTGAAATGGTTGGTGGCACTGTCTTGATAACCAAGTAGGGCTCATACTCTTCTTCATTGTCATTGTTGCCTGTTTCTGTTAGTGCTTCTTCCGGCTCTTCCGTGTCGTCACCAGTGCTTTGACCCTCCTTATCGTATCCAACATTGTCGTATTGACCCGACGCCAATTCTGTTAAAAACTTGGCCAAGTATTTCTGTCTGCGTTCTTTGGTGTCCTGGCATCGTGAGAGCGAAACTGTAGGGTGATATTTTTCCTTGAACCATTCCTTGTCTTTGTTTGTGTTGAAGAACTGAGTCAACTGACGACTAATGAGGCTATCTTTGTACTGTGAATATCGCTTTTGTAATTCATCATCATCCATGCGCCCTCTTACGGTGCGGCGTGTGTACTCAGAGAACTGCTTAAACGGAACCAAGTAGTCAACCTGATTAGGATCTATCGTAAACCTTAAAAAAGCGTAAATAAAGGAGAGAGAGAGAGAGAAATAAGGAGTCAAATAGATAAACAAAAAAAAACAATACTCACCCTCCCATGTTAGGCCAGTTGTTTGCCATCATATCTATTATTGTAGTAATAAGAATAAGAATAAGTAAAACAGAAGCGTATACGTATACTATGTGTACATACCCATAGCACCATACCCAAACTGGTTGTTGTTTTTGTGGCTGGCTTTGTGGTAGTTGCTGTTCTGAGGCTTATTTCCATAGCGCGGTGCTGGAGAATACCCATCACGGGTATAATTGGGGATGTAATAATCGGAATCTCCTTCATGTGAGTTTCTTCCTCGAGGGTTTGCGTGGGCACGTGGTGGTGAAAACGACGCTTTTCTTTTAGAGCGACGCTCTTTTTTATGTTGAAGAAATAGTGAGGAAATAAGAAGAAAGAGTAGATAGATAAAATAAATAAATAAATAAAGAGAATGGTAATGAATAATAAATAAATAAAAAAGATGGTTTATATAACGGATTGCATACCCTCAGGCGGAATTGGGCTACTTCTTGTACGTTTTTTTCTGTTGTAAGTGTCGTAGTCATCCACATTACTACCTTTCTCACGCTCTGGACGAAACTTGTCACGACGTGAGTTACTTTCATCATCAGACCATTCACTGTAGCCCATCCTTGGTTTTTATAATGTTTGAATCCAAGTTGTTCAAGAGGGAAAAAAAGGAATTTTGAACCTCAAGCTGTGGTAAAAAATGACAGTGCTTCACAAGCTCCGGGGATTTTTTTTTGTGATTATGGTTCAACCGCGGGCTGTCCGGGGGCATTTTTTTCTTAATCAAAAATTGCCTTTTTTGAACCAGGTACCGGACACCCAGTGGTTTTTCTATAGAAGACCTTCTTTTCTTCCATTATGTTTTTTTTTTCACATCATTGAAAAGCAAAATAATAAAAAAGAGGATAATAATCGAATAGTCGTTTGATATCACCAAAAAAATATAAAATGCGGTGCTTTTTTATTGCCAATAAACCCCAATTTTATCAATATACAATAGCATGATTATCTGGGGATTCCTCTTGTTGGTGCTCCCTTTGTTCATGAGAAGCAGTGGCCATACTTAGCAAGGTATTAAACTCTCCCGATTGTTCACACATAGATCGGAATATGCCATTACTCTGAATAAGATTATAAGGCGTATCATTTTCGACAATACGTCCTTGATCCAGCACCAGTACGCGATCATAGTCAATAATAGTTAATAATCGATGAGCAATGGTTAAGAGCGTTGATTCTACAAATTCTTTACGAATGGTCTCTTGAATTTTAGTATCGGTTTCGTGATCTATACTGGCTGTTGCTTCGTCCATGATGATTAATTTACTATTTCGGAGTAATGCTCGAGCAAGACATAGCAGTTGACGTTGTCCTTGAGAAAAGTTGCTGCCTCCATCACTGACTTTTTGATCTAGACTTGAGATGTTTGAAGCAAACCCTTCTTCTACTCCTTGGATGGAATCACTTGTCGAGGCATTTTCGGTAGAATGTACACTGGATTTATTGGATTTTGGACGTTTTGCAATATGGGCACGCTCTAAAGAATCCCATAAAGCCTGGTTAGAATGCTCGTCAAAAGGATCCAGGTTGCTACGTATTGTTCCAGAAAACAAAATGGCATCCTGAGGAACAATTGTTATCTTTAAACGCAAATCTTCTATTCCAATCTTTGAGATATCGACACCGTCAATAACGATAGAACCCGAAGAAGCTTCCAGAAAGCGGAATATGCAAAGACCCAATGTGCTTTTACCGGAACCTGTACGCCCAACGATGCCTACCTTTTCATGAGGTTTGGTAGTAAAAGATACACCATGCAAAACGGGATCAAGCTCATCAGAATAACGTGCCACCAAGTTGTTCACCTCCACTGAAGCAGTCGTTGGCCATGCTGCAGGTGGTCGTTGTCCTTCAATGTAGGCTGGTGGCTCTTGGTCAATTTCGAGATATTCTTGAATACGCTCAACAGAATTAAGATGCATCTCAACTGTTGTGTATTGTCGAATGAACCAGTACACACTTTCAAGAAAACCGCGAGCGTAAAAAAGCGAAATACCTGCCATACCAGCATCAATTTTCCCCAGACTAAGAATCAAAAAGATACCAGTAAACAGACTAACAAAACCACCAATAACTTCAACTCGAGCGTAAAGCCAACGATTACACATCCATAAAAAGTAGTATGGTGTGACGAAAGCATTTACCTTTTCATAAAGCGTATTAATGAACTGGCTTTCAACACCGTAAGCACGGATGGTTATTACTCCTGTTAAAGATTCTGTAAAATGAGAATAGATGGGTGAAGTGCCAACCGAACTTAATCGCTTTAAATCACGGGATATATGGCGATAAAGGTTTCCGACAACAATGTAAAACAAACCTGTAAA
>VCJM01000951.1:558-16376 GCA_024139495.1 Backusella sp. ASU-2019c | reverse complement strand
CTTTTTTTTTTTTTTTTTTTTGTCTACTAGAAACGAATTCGAGAACACAACCGTTGGTTTTATGATGCCAACAAAATTCTTCACTCTATTTTTATCTGCCAACGAGCTCTAGGCTTTAAACCCAATCTTTTTCATATTAAATGTTGTATAGCAAACATGATATATGTAAATCTTTGCCCTATTGGTCCCACAGAAAAATAAGCTATTATGAATGCCAGAAAAAAAATAAGTTTTTATTTTATATCTCGTTATATATACGTATAATTTTTTTATTTTTGGCTTTTTTAGTTGATATATATAATAACTATACATGATTTAATGGGAAGTATACCCATAAAAAAAAAACTAGTTATTTAGTTAACATTCTTGTACAATTTTTTTTTGCCTGTGTATATCTCAAACATACATAAAGGGGAGTAATCTGGTACATAGGATGGCAAAAAGAATGAAAAGGATTGGATGATGAAACAGACTATAGGAGCAACATAAAAGTGTTGGTTCAAAAAAAAAGGAATGGAAGTAGGAGGAGTGAAGGAGGGGAGGGATAAGGTGAAATAGAAAATTACTGAAAGTATTATATTGTTTCTGCTGTTGTATTTTTTTTTTATCTTCCTCCATATTAAATGAATAAAAAAAGGACAAGAAAACACAGTTATTATTAGAATGATTTGAATTAAGCTGTAATTTGATGTTTAAGTGTTGTGGGTCTTTTCTTGCGTTTCCACTCCATGACATCTGGTCTTGTCATTGTAGGCGCAGCCTTTTCAGAATTATAACTTGAAGTGGATTGGGTAGTATTATTATGGTTACAATGGGATAGATGAATCTCGAATCGCCCTTTTTTGATGACTGTATCTTGCTGGTTAGAAGAGAGGTTATAATTGTTACGTCTTAATTGATGCAGAATAGGCGGCTCCTCATTTTGATGTAGCTGGTGTGATGGCATCTGCTGTAAGTCGTCACCTGGTTGCTGCCAAAAGTTGAGATCCCAGATGTTAAGATCATAATCATCATCTTGAATTGTTTCTAAAGGAGATGAATGACTAGTGTAGTTGTCTTCATTTTCGTCTTCTTCATAATCCATATCATCATTATATCGTGAAGTTACTATCATTGATGAATGAGTTGGTGTGTTATCATCATCTGCTTCGTCACAGAATGCGCATCGCTTTATTATCCTTTTTTCTTCACCACTTCCATTAAACGATTGAAAAGTTGAGGAGGAGTATTCTTCATCTTCAGACAAGATACGAATACCTGCTATATCGGCAAATTCTTTTGCTGTCAGATTTTCCGAATTCACAGTGATGTTGGATGCTGACATACAGGAAACGTGCGAGTAGTGGCGTATATGACTGGACTTTTTCCCCTTGCGATGATGGTAGGCAGATTTACTGGATTGAACCGAAAGTGTACTATTGGTGTGGCGGTGGTTTTTCTGATTACCATTGTTTATAAAACTAATTGGAGGTTGCTTTACTAATATTCCGCTTGTATTACTGAGGCTACTGATATTACTATTTTTTGTGATGATGGATTTTTTAGGCTGTTCATCGATCATATTAATTTTACTGTCATATTTTAGCGGTATTGTATTGTTGTTTTGTTTTTTTGAGGTGGTGTATCTATTGTGTTCAAATAATGCGTCATTGGCAAATGGGTGATTTTGTTTGAGATTTTCTTCGGAACGAAAATAATCAATGAATAATAAGCCAAACGAATTATTTTTTCTAGTCTCCTGACTACTAAATTGTTGTTTTCTTTTCTTACTGTCGTGGTGAAATGGACTTGTTAATTTATTTAATATAGTATTGATTTTCGACCCTTTAGAACTACTGGAGGATCTATTTCTCTTTAACGAAAGAACAGAGAAATTACTGGCCATGGAATTATGTACAACAAAAGAGTTGTGTAAATCTAAATTATGTATATGTATATAAAAGAAAGGGAAAAGTAAGGAAGATAATTAAAGAAAAAGAAGAGAACAAAAGGAGAGCAAAGGGAAAATAAGAAGTTAATATATATATATATATATGATTTATAACAAAGGGCTAGAAATAGGGAGATAAGAATATGCAGAACGAGCTATTTCTACTTTGACACTGTTACACATGTAAAATCTATAAAAAAGGTTTTTTTCTAAACTTTTGGGCATCCTTTGACAAACAAAAAAAAAACCACCCTTATAACCTTTCTTTTGAATTCAGCTGACGATATATTAAGCAAAATTCATTTTATGGGTTTTATAATTAAGTATGCTAAATTTATCTAAGGCTAAGATAAGAAATAGGCCGCATGATATATAAAACCATGCCTCGGCTTTCATCATTCAAAAACGATACTCAATTTCATGCAAAAATAAGGAGGCCTATACACACAAATTAATCCCAAAAGGAGGTATACAACAAAATGAAAGAAGAGTACTACCTGCTACCTATTTACTGTATAAGCACGTCATTAACTCTCTCCTTTATAATTTTATATAAGTAATTTATTTAGAAATAAATATACATTAGATGTGATTTTTTGTGTGTGTATAATGATTGTGCTTCCTTTTGTGTAATATTTAGATGTTTAACTATTTTAAATGTATTAAAAAATAATAAAAAATTCCTTACAAGAGAATGAAAAATGAAAAAGATTATTTGACCGTTTGAAGAAGTTCTGGACCCTGTTTTCATATATACACTACCTGCATTCTCGCACATACTATGTGAATAAATTACACGATAAATTTTATAACTTTGTGTCAAATTGAGATTGATTTGAATCCACATGGCTTAGGAGTTACAATAAAGGAGCGAGATAGGAGCTAATTGCTACTCATTAACCTATTAGAAAAGAAGAGAAAAAAATAAATAAAGAATGTATATGGTTGTATTCATACACAAGGTAACATTGTCCAAAAAGGAAAGAGGTACATATTAGGTATACATCCCTTGCTAACCGTTCCCCTCCCTTTGCCAATTACTCTTTTAAAAGCACACTTGCCCCTGTTAATGTTATACACACGGATAAACTGTTTATCTCTTATCATCGTAAAAGTAAAGAACAACATCAACATCTGCGATTTTACATATATTTGAAACCTTTTATTTGATTGTTCAAATCACATTAGTTGTCCCATTTCCTTTTGAGGATCTACGACGTGTTTTTATTTCAATTCTCGTTAAAATTGCTATAAATTGATTGACTTGGTGTATTATTGATATTTGGAGAAGAATAACTAAATATCATACTTATACAATCATAATTATATGATATAATTCTTGGAAACAGTGTCAACTTCAACATTTACATGTACACCCATCTATATATTTCTTATTAAGATAAATGTAACAATTCATCGACTTCTACTTTTTTTTTAGTAAGAATAATGAAAATGAAAACAGCCTCTCGATTGGATTTGGTTGTGTTAAGGAGAAAATATATCCTCTTGCATGCGCATTCGAACTGGTCGAAACGGACCTTAATTACTCTATGTAATGTATAGAAACTGTGGAAGAGAGACCCTAATATCTTTAAGATCTGGAACGGTCCTATTTGCATGCGAGTTCTTTTATGAGTTACATCAAAGAAATTAAATGCTTCACATGTCATCTCTATTGCATATAATACCACTATTTTGAACAATATATGTTTTTTATTTTTTTACCAGCATTTATATATACGACCTTTTTCTTAATTAGATACATTGTCTCTGCACTTACTATATATATCCTCATTAAAAAGTTTGGTATACCACTAAAAAGTTTGGTATACCACTAAAAAGTGTCGCTATATAAAAAAAACTGAACTTCACAAAGAAGTCCACATATTAAAATTGAACTGTAGCATTTATGACTACGATTCAAAACTAAAATGTGTACACTGTTTGATTTATAATTTTAATTCAGTCATCCGAAGTATTTGTAAAGGGGTTAGACATATATCTTAATATTCAAAAATCGTATTAAGGAATAAAACAAATATATGATTAGATGAATAATTTATAAATAGTGTCGAGAGAAGAACATACCACGAGGAAGAAAATAAACTTAAAAAGAGAAACTGAATGTGTACATTACATGACTTTAATCATATTTCATATTTTAAAAAATATATTAATATTAAAAGGGATATGTTTTTATATAGTTGAGAGTGTATACGCAAGTGATTGCAGTGCATTAAAAACGCCACTAGAATAAAAATCCTAAATACTTCTTAATTTTCTTATTGTTTTATTAGCTATTGTATTTTTTTTTTTGCCTTACCTTTCTCTCTCTCTCGTGGTATAGCTTTTTAACTTAAATCGTTTTCTTTTTTGGTATTTTCATAGTTCCATATTTAATTTCTGTCAATAAACGTTGGTCATACAAGCTGATAGAGTGTGAAATTTAAGTTTAAATTTTTTCAATTTATAATGGATTTGTCAAATTATGAATCTATAATAAACATGAATATCTATGTTAGTGATACACTTCCTTATGACCATGTCTGCTGTATTTAATAATAAGTATGATGGCTATATATTCTATTATCTATCCCGTATCATGCAGGTAGTATATCCTAACCATCTTATCATGATATGTTGCATTCATAAAACTTACGGCGGATAATTAGCTTCTTTCAATAGCCTTCGCCAAACCTTTATCTCTTTTCGTCTCAAAATAAAGCGAACTAAATTAAAAATGGGAATTAATTAATTTTAAAATAGCTATTTTTATATAATGCATGTACCAAAATGAAAAGAAAAATGTGCAGCTTTGATTTATCCATTGAACGCGTGGGTCTGGGATTAACGAAAAATAAATAAACACTAACTTTGGTATTAACGTTATTTTTTTTACTCAAGACTTGATTTCTGTAAACATGGGTTGGATAAAATGTAGAAAGTAAGCTGCTTTTTTTTTTTATCCGTTAAATTTCCTGTTGGTTCAAAAGTACCAGCAACTAGTCTAAGAGATAAGGAATATATCTGATAAAATTGTAAAATATTTTTGTATAGGTTACACTTTACTTTAATAATTTTTTTGGGACAATTGTTTCAAAGAGAGTCAGAATTATGATTTAAAGAATATATCTGAATTTTATATAATTCTTCAGTGTAAATTCACTGAAGCATAAGTTTTCCTTCTAACAGTTAAACGATTCGATAAAGTATTCCAATTGAGAAGTACTATATTTTATGTTTTTGCACTTGGTCTTTTTCCTTTTATTTTTTGCAACCTAGATCGAGCGATCCTGATTGAGATTTTTGTTTTCTTCCAGAACAGTTCCTATCTACTCTTTTTAACATACGGCAACTTTTGAGAAATCTGTTCCTGAATACGACACTATTACGACATCAATTTTTATAACATGCCAAATGATCAAGCAATGGCGATCTCCGAAAATATTGAGTTTAAAAAAAGGGCATACGCAGGGTTGAGGTGAAGGTTACGTAAAGTAACCATAAGCATAACAGTACCCAACGGACACACCTGCTTTTGCATTGTTTGAAAGCATGTAGAAAATATAATTAAAAATAAACATACAATTTGATTACTTTGTTGATAATCTTATTATTAAAATAACCAATTAGATGACTAGTTTCTACTACAATAAAATACTAATATTTGTGGGGTTGTTAAAGTTTGAGGTGTTTTGATATATATGAGACAGCACATTTAAACTTTTCTAAGAACAAAATTGGAAACAATCGCGCTATTAGGATTGATTGATTGATTTTGCTTATTTTGGAATTATATAAAACAATAATCAAACTCTAATAAAAATTAAAAATGAACAGGCTGTTCTGTCTTTGCCAAATAACCATACTAGTCGCGCAACAACAGAATATATAGAACTAGACGAATCCATAAATCAATCGAAAGAATATTCGATGCCATTATGAATCATAAATTTAGGTTAAGGTTCATTTAATGCCGCCCATCATAATTTCGAATTAAAGAAAAAAAAAGGGGGGGGAGATACACTAGCCCGAGGAAAGTAGGATATTAAATACAACGAAAGAATGATACAGATATTTAAAAAACATGTAGTTTTAACAGAATTTCAGTTTTCTGTATTTTTTAACAATTAGATAATATTTTTATTGTAATGACAATGTCTGTTATTTGGTAAAATATTTTAGCCGGTCTATTTAAATAAACGTAGATGATTTAATAGTTGATAAATAAAGCACACGGCATTATTCTCAAGTGCCACCATTTAGATTTACAGTGTCTAAAATTCATATAACTTGATTACAAATCTATTTTATGAATCCAGTCAATACATTAACTTATACAAAAGTAAAAGGATATCCGTATTATATTATTATTTATGAAATACCTTTGGAGCTACGTCAATATTTGTTATGTTTTTTCTCTTATTAAAAAAAGCAAAAGATTTCTTGTGATACACAATTGTTCGACATGATGAGCCACATTTTAATCTCCTATGTTTACCAATTAGGTGGTCACGTTTCATTCCCATTGATCATTAGGTCATGCTGGTAATTGCAATGATAAAGGAGAGAAGAAAGGATCGAAAAGATAAAGATGAGATCCATGTTGATAAAAAAAAACGTTGGATCTAAATATGCAAGTATAATTGCTGAAAAATGTCGAAAAATATGCAATTTTTGTTTATTGTGATATGAATAAGCATAATGTGCATATGCATATCACTATTTCATCTAATGACACAGACAGTCCCGGGAAAAGAGATTAGATTTAATGTTTAATTTTACGAAAAAAAAATATATTCATCTTTGTTTTTATCAATTGTTATTTTTTTTTTTTTTTTAATGCTCTTTGAATGACAAATTCATTATGACAATGAGCACTAGTACCTCCACAAACTCGTTTTATTCATCCGTTTCAACGCCAGATGTTTTAGTATTCGACGACAGTGCTTCATCTGTTGAGTCTCCGAAGAGCCTCTTGAATCTACCACTCACTGAAGCAAATTTAAAGCTTTTTTCGCAGAAAGTTAGTTACATTACCATTCACTTTTTTAAAGAGAGAATTAATTCATTCAACACAGATTAATTTTTCACTCCTTTTAGTAGTTAAATCAATCTGACTATTATCATGAAGAGCGTATGATGCAATATATTAATCGGCAACAATATTTGACCGGACAAGAACGGAATCGGCAAAACGAAACAAGGATTCAAATTAATCAGCAATCGACAAGCTGTGAAAGATTAGCAAATGAGATATGGGGAAATAGAAGGTCAATTAAAGGGAGGGTCGGCTTCTGTGGGGGACACATAGGAACAGGAATTGTAGAAGAATCGACTTGGAAGCATCAGGGAAGGACAGTAAAAAATATAAGCACGCCATTCACTCGGATGTTCGGACGGATAGCACTCCCGTTTCGTTATTTCTACCAGCAACCAGCTTATAAGATTACACCACTCCGACACGATGACAAAGTACCGCAATTGATAGCCATTGGTTATGATGAATGGGAATGGCACTCAACTTGAAAGCAAGGCAAAACCTGCGTGCATTAAAAAAAGAAAAAATTGATTACTCTGAGACATGACCATTACTCACACTGTAGTGCTCTGGGAAAACACTTTCATTGTTACCTCCTATTTTTAACGATTCCACTATAAAAAGGCGAACTTTTTTGGTTTTTTTTTTTTTGCCATTCCATTTTATTTAATCATTTTTATTTATTTATGTATACTTCTTTTTTTGTTTCCAATCAATAAATCTGCATAACTTTCGTTCTCTTTTTATTATCTATTTGTAAATAAAGAAAAAAAAAATGACCCGCTTCATTTTGCTATCTAATTCTGGAAAAAAAATCTCTCTTGAACATGCCACTCATCCATGCCCACGTTGTAAAAATCAAAATTCCGTACAACTTACTCGATCAGAAAAATCACTTATCCTTTTAAACAAACGCCTCACCGATAATACCACAGTCCGCTATGAATGCTCCCAATGCAAATGGAAGAACCAAAATTTACCTTTTGATGGAAGAGAATCAGCAGAATTGGAGCGCTATCTCTCTGAAAATTCTACTGAAAATTCCCTTTCTGGTTCTGCTTCAACCCCCCATTATCCATATTCCCCTTGAATGCATGAATTTCATTATTCTCTCCCCCCTTTCTTTAAAGACCTTCTCCTAAATCTCATTCATATATTCATTCTCTTTGTAAATAGTATTTTATTTATTTATCTATGCCTTTTATTTATTTTCTATATTCCCACATCTAAGCATATTCCACTCACATTTAGAAGACGATAAACACATTATATATAATTTACATGATTTATATGCGTTTAGTCTTTAATATATGACATCCTTATTATTACAATAAAATGTTGATCTTTATTTTTAATTGGTTCTTTACTTTTAATTTCATTATTGTTTTTACAAAAAAAAGGGGGGGAAATCTAATCCTTGCCAGCGTCTTCCTTCAAAGTAACTGTACGGTTTACAATAATCTTCTTTAAACCTTCCTTTGTCTTGCCTTCCTTAATCAAATTGATATCCAATTCGGTATCCTTATCAAGACAGAAATAGCCTGTACGAGTGAACTGCCAGCGCATGCTTTCCTTATCTTTACCACCAGTCTTCTCGACCCATTCCTTGACATGGTCATACAAACCAACTTCAGCAATGGCTCCCTTGACAATTTCGAGAGAGTGATCGTTGATATCATTCAAATATCCACCATCGATTGTCTCTGGGTTATCATGCTTAAAGAGGCGCTCATAGAGACGGACCTCATCAAGCTTGACAGGAGAGTTGTGCTTGGCGGATTCAGCGATCCAATGAATATAAGTCTTTGGCTTCTTGAATTCGCCTTCATTTTCATATACACATTCTAATTCAACAACATTGCCATTAGCGTCCTTCTTATAATCGACACAACGAACAGGATACTTGGCATGTAAGAGGCCAACAGACTTGTTGGGAGCAAGACGATAGTAGCCCTTGGAATCCTCTTCGCGGAAATCAGAACGGTCAATGTAGACAACGTTTGTAAAAGGAACAGTATGCTCACCCATGCTAGGGTCTCTAGGCTTGTTAGGAACAGTCAACTCTTCTGCATAATCTTCAGGGAGATTCTTCAAGACGACACGAATAGGATCTAAGATAGCCATCAAACGAGGTGTAGTCTTATCCAAATAGTCACGTGTCTTTGCATCAAAACGTGTAACATTGATTGTGGACTGACTGGTAGTGACGCCCAATTCAAGAACAAAGTTGTTGATAGCCTCAGGAGGAACACCACGTCTACGAATACCGACCAAAGTATAAAGTCTAGGATCATCCCAATCGTGAACATAGTTGTTGGTGACCATCTTGAGAATCTTACGCTTAGACATGATGGTACCAGTGACATTCAAACGTCCATATTCCCACTGAACAGGCTTATATACTTCAACGGCATCACAAAGCCAGTAGTAACTTTCACGAGACTGTCTGAATTCGGTAGTACAGAGAGAGTGAGAAATGTTTTCAAATGAATCGACCAAACAGTGAGTGAAATCATAAGTAGGGTAGATGCACCACTGATCATGAGTACGGAAATGAGGAGTATATAGAACACGATAAGCAATCAAATCCCAGAACTGGGGGTTACCATTTTCCAAATCCATCTTCATACGAAGAGTGATTTCACCTTCCTTATAACGACCCTCCTTCATTTTCATAAACTGATCCATAGTTTCTTCGATAGGTCTATCGCGATGAGCACAGGCTTTGCGCTCACCACCGTTGTCACCACCACGGCAAGCGTGAATCTCTTCACCAGTACACTGACAGGTATAAGCAAGACCATTCTTAATTAACTTGACGGCCAAATCAAATAACTCCTGAAAGTAATCAGACGAATAAGTAATCTTCCAAGGCTCAAATCCTAACCAGCGGACAGTGTCAAGAATAGAATCGAAATATTTTTTCTCTTCGGCTTCTGGGTTGGTGTCATCATAACGAAGATAGGTAACACCATCATGTGCCTTTGCATAACCAAAGTTGACGTTGATAGCCTTGGCGTGACCAATATGAAGATAGCCATTAGGCTCAGGGGGGAAACGAGTAAAAACCTTTTTACCAGTCACTTTGAGATGCTGCTCCATCAACTCAGGTTTGATCTGCTTGTTTCCTCCGGGCTTGTGTAATCTACCAAGCTCACCTTCAAAGAACATCTTTGAAACATCCACGGTTTCTTCTTCCTTGGCCTTGTCAGCCTTCTTTGCAGCAGCAGCAGCGGGTTTGGGCTCCTTCTTTTTCTTCTGAGGAGCATCACGCTCATCCTTGGGGCCGAGTAGAGCCAAATACTGGGCCTCGATTTCATTTTTTACCTTGGCACCATCAGCCCAACGGAGAGCTTCAATCTTTCTGCTGGCACCGAGCGTAATACCAAGTGTCTTGTATCGATTCTTTTCAATGTTTTCCTTATTGCTATTGATATATTCAGAAATAGCATCCTTGATCTGTTCATCGCTGACAACAACACCTATCATTCATTACATATAAAATGATTAAGAAAAACAATATTCAATGCATTCTAAACAAATCACAATTGCTCATTTACCAACACCGGTGGCCTTGTCGAACTCCTCTTCTTTAAAGTCGTCTTCACAGAACTTAATAGCAGCTATATTAAGGTATAAGTCAGTCACCTGTACAAAACAAGAGCCCCTTCTATGCTTTACCTGAGACCTGATCAGTTGTCTTCAAATCGCCTTTGACAATCTTTAAAACCATGAATTTACGATGAGGAGCAGCATCTTTTGTGATGGTGGACGCCAAAGTGTATAAAAGAATACCAAGATCCTTGTCGCAGCCTGCGTCACGAACCTCAGCTTCGTCGATCACAGCCTCAAGTGTAGGTGCAAGTTTCTTATTCTTTGCCGTGTCCTTTGCTTTCTGCTCGGACAGACCGATTTTAACAAAAATAGGAACGAGTTCTTCCATAACGCGTTTTTTTAAAAGAAAAAATGTTTAGTAAAGAGCAGAACAAAAGAAAAAAAACATGTTAGAATTTAAAAGAAAAAAAAATTCACCGTGACTCACCCTTATTCATTCTCAGCTGACAGATGGGACAAACAAAAGATAAAGGATACCAACATGTTACAAACTTGTTGGAAAAGAAGTGATGTTGGCTATAAAACGAGCAGAAATGAATCAATTTCATTCATCACTCTTCTTTTTTTTTTTATTTCAACCAATCTTACAAAACATGCATTTTTCCTCAGAACTTTGTAAAAGAATTGCCTCGGGTACTCTCATGTTGGCATGCGTGTTATCAATCCTCATGCATTTGGGCCATTTCGCTCACCTGTTTCTTATCTTTGTATTACAATCAAAGGCGTTTACAGTAATCCATTATATTTCATTTGTGTACACGTATAAATTTAGCCCTAACTTTATCTCTTTGCCCAGGAACTCAAAAACATTGGTTTAACCCCTCAGCTTGGCACAACCCAAGTGAGGGTGGATTGGTATTGAGCTAGTTTTCTTCCTTATTTTATATACGTATTGATTATATATCTCTATATAGGATGCTGTTCTTCATAGCCAATGGAGTCATGTTAGCTAGTGCCATCTTTCCGACAAGCACAGTCTTCTTATTTTCCTTGATTTGCTATGCATCAGGTAAAGGAAGCAGTACTGAGATAAAATGAAGCATGCACTCATCGTTTTATCATTGTTCTAGTTACCGGTTTTTGGATCATTGGTGTTTTAAACAAAAATAAAGATAAATTACAAGTATCCATCTTGCATTACTCCTGGATCCATCTTGTTTTATTTTTCACTGCGCCACAAACACTGTTTATTTCTCTCAACCTGGAATCGGGTTTATTCTGGTAATCTGTACAGATAGTAAATGTGAATGTATTTATCACTAACACCATATATATGTATGTATGTATATTAGGTTTATTTTTCCTTGTCTGACAGTCACCATCAATGACAGTAGTGCTTATTTTATTGGCAAACTATTTGGGAGACATAAATTAATAAGGCTTAGTCCTAACAAGACAACTGAAGGATTTATTGGCGCGGCAGTGGTTACTGTTTCTGTTGGTTACTTGGTAAAAATTGCTTTATAAAGTAAAAATAACAGTTTAATCAACACGATTTCTTTGTCACTGTAGCTGACATTACTTTTGAGTCACTGTAATTCCTTATTTTTTGTTTGTATTATAAAATCATTCATTATTACTGGTTACTAACCTGTTTATATCATATAGAATACTCACCCCACTGTTCATCATCATATTGGCCTTCATGGATTTGTCATAGCACTATTCACAGCTATCTTTGCTCCAATTGGTGATCTTGTAGGCAGCGTCATCAAACGCGCAGGCAAAGCCAAAGACTTTGACAACATTATACCTGGACATGGTGGCATATCTGACAGAGTCGATAGCCACTTATTTATGGGCGCATTAACATATTTATATTACCAATCTATCACTCAAGATACATAACTTGAATAAAGTCCTTTATTTTATTGCTTTAAATATGTACACTTTTTCTATTTTCCCTCTTCTTCCTGCTTAAGCTGCTCGGCTTTCTTTTTAGCATCATCCTTTTTCACCTTCTCTTCTTCAGTTATTTCAGGTAGCCACTCCATCAAATCACCAAGCTTTTCGACACCCTTTTCGTCAACAACAATTTTACGGATAGCCTCTCCCTTTTCCTTTACAAGATCTTCCACTGTTGTCTTGCTATCCCTGAACCAACCAAGATTATCTGCAATCAAATGACGATTCTTACAACCCGGACACTGAATCAGTACAACACCCTTTGTATACGCTTGTTTTGACATGACATGATGAGAACGCTCTTGGCATACTTGGCAGGTAAAGCCAATAAGCATTTTATGTTTGGGATCCTCTTCTACAACAGGTTCATTTTTTTGTTGTTCGAGTAAGCTGTTTACTGTATGAAAACTGCATACTTTGCTGTTGCTGAATACGAAAGGACGTGGTTTAAGGAGTGCTGTCGTCACAATTGGACGGATAAACTTGGGTGTGATAAATGCACTTCTTGGACCAAGTAGATGCTGAACAGTAACAAGTCGACCAACACGATTCATTCTGTACAAGTTAAAAACAAAAGTGAAGGGAAAGGAATTCATTTCATCTGAATAAGCTTACAAACGTAAATCCAGTCACGCTGATCTTTAGCCAATCATATTTATGGTGGCAGACTTGATCCACGCCTATGGAGGTGTAAAGAGTCATTAATTTATAATTAGTATAGTAATAACACAACTTCCTGAAGCTGTTATTCAAGATAATGGATGCAATTTGTCCCAGACCTAATAATTAAGCATGATTTTCTTATTATCATTACGACTTTTTTAAATTTCGTAGCATCGACTTTATAGTCTTTGCTGTCTTTTCCAACATTCAAAGTATTAATAAATCAATTCGGGTATTATTTCCTATTTAAAGGTTACATCTCTAAGGAATTGGCCATTTATAGTTTGCGATTCCGGAAACTGGTCTCTTTGGTGGACACTAACACAAAAAATCATCACAACGAACTATGGCTTAGTCGGGTCTACTTCTTCTGTAAAGTGGCTAATTAGACAGAATAAGTAAAACCATGATCAATCGTAACATTTATAGTAAATATAGCAACGCTTCCAATTCGAGGTTAGTTCTTTATGAGAAAGAGGCTTTGATAAAATGGACTGATAGGAATATACATCCACTTTTATTATTATTAAGTCTGATAATTAGAGCATAGAGTTGTTATTTTTACAACAAGACGTACTTATTCAGGTCCATGAGCTATGTAATTCAACACAATAGTAAGCTGTTGATGAAATAAAACTGCAGGTGTGAAGTTTTATATTTGTTAAAAATTGTTGTCATCAGGAAGGCAATTGATTAGCCAAGAAATAAATAGTAAAATGCTTCTCATCACATTGTGCAACCTACTACAGAAAAGTAGCTTTCAATATCACTGATATTTAAGAAAAAAAGGAAGCAACTTAAAATAATATTAACTTATTTACTTGATGAAAACTAGAATCTGTGATTGCCGCTATCTCTTGAATGGATCAATACTTTTATGTATGTTCCGATGTCTTTGTAGCATCTTTCCAAAACGTGATATTCACTTTAGTAAAATGTTTTTCTATTTTGGACAATTCCTATTTTGATAAAGATGGTGCCTTTACTCAGCCTCTTTAGACTTTGCATTTTTTCATATATGAAGAGAAAATCTTTTGCTTTTATTCTTGGCGCTATTCTTTTAAAGACTTATTAAATAGTTACTTCTCTTTCATCCTTTCTCCTTCTCAGTTTACTATATCCAAAAGAAAAGAAATGAGTGTTAACCGTTTAGCAGAGCTCCATAATAATACACAATACCAACAAGACGAACCAGCACTTCCTATGGAGATGAATTTGCTCTCGTCATCTCACCAAGACTCAGTGCTGAGATCAGGCAATAATGGCAATACAATTGAAGCATTTCTTTCAGAAATTGTGCATATTAAAGAATCCATCAAGAAAATTAATCAGAACACAGATACCATCGAATCCATGATAGCCAATGTATTCCAATATTCTGATGCATACGAAATTCAACGTTCCCGAATGGCAATGGATGAGCTATCCAACGAAACACAAGCAACGATGGAACATGTCCGGCAAAAACTCAAGGAGATCGAACCTCGATCTGGACAGAGTGAGCTTCGCACACGAACAAATGCATTTAGTTCAGTCACAGAGCCCTTCATCAACAGTATCAAACGACGTCGACAAGTTGCCTCTAATTTCCAAAAAGCAGAAGAACAACAATTGGAAAGACAGATCAAGATTGCAAACCCGAATGCAACAGCTCAAGAAATTCAGGACACACTCAATAATGTAGAGCAAGGAAAAACAAATGTTTTTACTGATCAAATATTAGAAGCTGTAGATAGCCAGTACCGAAGACAAAGTGCACAAGATACACTTTATGCCACACAAGAGCGAAGAGAGGATCTCCACAAGTTGTCCAAGAGTGTAAATGAGCTTTCAGAATTATTTAATGAAATGCAAACACTGGTTGATCAGCAGCAATATGTCTTTGATCAGGTGGAAGATAATCTTGAAAAAACAAACGCTGATCTCGAGGCTGGCTTAAACGATTTGAATACAGGTGTCGATACTGCTAAAAAAACGCGTATTCGTAGAAGAAATTATGCCATTGGAATTACCATTGCTGTTATTATTATTATATTAATCATTGCTCTTGCAGCGTATTATGGAACTCGTTAGCTTTTTTTTCTTTTTCAAGCATAATTGTATTTAAATTTAATTGATCCAAATAAACCTACTTATAAACTAATGATAGTGATTACTACTAATTTTAATTTAAGAAGACCAATGATTAAAGTTTGATTTGATCATAAAATGATCTTCAGCTTTTTGTCACTTTCTTTTTTGAAAAACTCTTTTACTAGCTTGATTCGGTACCTGAAATATTTGAAGCCATCATTTTACTTCAAGAAATAAGTACGTAGCTTGTATCACAAAAAAAAAACGACTCTTTCTCATCCATACTAAATTCAAAACTTACACCAAAAAAAATTTGATTGGAAAATGAATAAAAGTTTTTTTTTTTTTGCTTTATTATATTTCAATATCTTGCGTTTTTTTTTAAAGTAGTAAAGTGTGAATAATTTACAAATATAAAAGGGAATACAAGAAATGAAAGAGAAGAAAGGCATAAGGGGGAAGGATCATAATGAAATCTCTTTTCAAATAGAAAAGATACTTAAAAAGTTTTTGTTGTGAAATAAAAAAAAAATATACCCGGGATAAAGAGTAAATTTAAAGAGGAAATATATAAAATCTATATGGTCTTTT
>VCJM01000948.1:2445-14118 GCA_024139495.1 Backusella sp. ASU-2019c | reverse complement strand
CGAACAAGTACCGAACAGTCACGTGACATTCGACAAAATGGCATCAAGTGCGGACCGTATCATCAGCAAAAGCGGGTATAGCTCAGCTGGGAGAGCGTTAGACTGAAGATCTAAAGGTCGGGTGTTCGATCCACCCTAGCCGCATTAAACATCGTTTCCACAACTCAATTGGCCTACAATTGATTGTCGTATTTTTATATTTTTTGGTTCATTTGCTAACTAAGTATCATTATATGTTATCTTTTTTAACGATTTTAGGTCTAAAAGATTCAGTGATTTTGTTAGGTTCGAGTCAGCACGAGCAGGGTAAATATTGGGACTATGGATTTCCTATATAAAAGATAAACTTTTTATGCAAGAGGAAAGATAATAAACAATGATAACCAACACAGAATTACATAACTGAATAAGTATAATTCTATGGAACTTCATTAATGAATAGACAGAGTAAGCCTCAGTGCCAGTAAACAAAATAAATGTAAAAACATCAACACTTTGGTGGCTAAGAATATATGCGTAATTTGATTTAAAAAAGAAATATTCAAGGCATTTATAATAAATCAGGTACTGCGATCGTTAGAAAGGAAACTAAAACAAAAGATTATTACAAATATTAAATATAGAAAAATAGAAAAGATGAATACCTTCCGGATAATATTGAAAGATAATGACAAGGAATATAAATGGGATGAATACACAAGATATAATGGATGAGTTAATAATCCAGAATATAGAATATAGAATATAGAATATAGAATATAGAATAAACCAACCCACTAATAATAACCTTGAGTAACAGCTCTAATATAAAGCACCATCCTAGCATGAATTTAATTTAGTTCATACAATATAGAGAGTAAAATGTTGGCAGTACAAAGAGTCCTCTCAAGATTAAAAACGTATCATCTCTAAAACTTCAATAATAAAATAAAGTTAATCAAGAAAAGCTTCTGAAGTGAACTCTCTTTTATTTTTGTTTTAAACTATAATAAAAAGAAATATAAATAAAAAGACACGTTAGCTTTTGAAATTGAGAGTGATTACAGCCAACTTCGTTTCTATTTACAAGCTCTTATGAAGTTTTAGTAATACCAACCTACGGTTTTATCTGTCCTTCAAAATTACACATTCTAGAAATGGTACAAACTCTTTTTTTACCATTTCAAAAAAGATGACAAAAATATATATATTTAGGTTCGACTACAAAATGAAATACAAAACGTCTTTGTAGATCGATAGAGAATATAGTTTCTAACTCTGTTTTAAAAAATGCTATTCAATGAGAATGATTGTTTTTTGCAAAAAAGTGTAAAATATATTTATAAATTGAGGTGTGTCTCAGCTTTCTACATAACTATTTTAAACCCTTTTAGAATATGTGCATATCACTTTATTAAAAATACAAAAAAAGGTTGTAACATTCCATTAGGTTTCTTTTTTAAAATAAAAGGTAATTATCATAGTTAGTTTCAGTCAATGTATTGTCAAGAGTTCAATGCAAGTATGATTAAAGTTATTTTTTCAAAAAAAAAAGTAGTATACCAGGAAATGCATTAATAAAATGCATTAAGAGGTGTAGCACGAAAAGACACCAGATCTCGGATGTGTAATGTGACTTGTGAGCGGTCAACATGGCCGAGAAAAAAGTGATTTATCGAACCATTCATTATACTCCGGCTGTTCTGACCTAAAAGACAAATAAGGTTTTTTTTTTATAGCCTTTCAAAAATTCCAGGGTCGGATTAACTCATCTTCGTGGTGTTTTATATCACATAGTCTTTCTTAAAGCATCAGTTATTGCAATATATGAAGTTGAATCAATCACATAATTGCTATAAATCTGTATGTTTATTTAGCTATTTGTAAGTAAGACTATACGTTATGTCGTTATTAAGCGTTTTTATCCATAGCAAAGCAATTGATTGATGTGAGCGTCTGCTATCGGACTTTGTGTACCAAAATATATATTCCTTTAAAGGTACATTCTACCATATCTACCAATATGATTGATTTCTTTTTCTTTACTCTTTACTTGAATAATATTAGTACAACTAGTATAAGAAATCGGTTCAAATGATAAGAAAGCAGGATTTATTATAAGATTAATACTATAAACCTTTAATTAACCTCAATACAGTTTTTTTTAATCTTCAGAAAGTGTCTCGCGGAAGATCAAATATTATCACGCCATGTTAGAACATGTATATAAGTATTTTTTTTTCTTCTTTTCTTCTTTCTTTCTTTCATTTATACACTTTCTGGAGAGAAAAAAAAGGCAAAATGAGCTCCCCCATGTCTGCAAAGTACGCTATCTACAAGAGCGATAATGAAATTGTAAATGTCCCAAAAAGAATTGCTGTTATGTTTACATAGATCAAATCCATTTACCAAATTATATTGTAATACTTAGAGAGCTAGAGGTCCTATTGGTGATGATGCACCTATGCGTTTAAGAATGGAAGCTTATGTCAAGGATCTTCAGCGTCGTATTTGTGAAGGCATTGAAAAAGTAGATGGTAAAGGTAAATTTACCCGTTCAGTTTGGGAGAGACCTGAATTTGGTGGCGAGGGTATTACTTGTGTTATGCCTGGAGGTGATGTTATGGAAAAGGCTGGTGCTGCTGTCTCTGTTGTCTATTCTGAGCTTTCTCCTGAAGCTATCCGCCAAATGCGTGAAGATCGCGGTAAAGAAATTGACGTTGAAGGTACTGTTCCTTTCTTCGTTACAGGTATTTCTCTTGTCATGCACGCTAAAAACCCAAATGCCCCCACTGTTCACTTGAACTACCGTTACTTTGAGGTTATGAATCCTGATGGCTCCCCTAAGCTTTGGTGGTTCGGTGGTGGAGCTGATTTAACTCCCGTCTATCTTTTTGAAGAAGATGCCATTTTCTTCCACCAAATTTACAAAGAAGGATGTGACAAGTTTGATAAGGCTTACTACCCTGAAATGAAGAAGGCTTGTGACAAATACTTCTTGAATGCTCATCGTGGCGAGGAGCGTGGTATTGGTGGTGTCATTTTTGATGATTTCAACTCTAAGCCTGCTGAGGAAATCTTCCCCTTTGTCAAGGAACTCGGTGATCGCTTCTTGCCTTCGTATGTTCCTCTCTTAGAAAAGCGTAAGGATATGCCCTTCGATGATGAAATGGTTCATTGGCAGCAAATCCGTCGTGGTCGCTATGTTGAATTCAACTTGATTTGGGATCGTGGCACCAAGTTCGGTCTTGCTACTCCTTGCGCTCGTGTAGAGTCTATCTTGATGACAATGCCTCTTACTGCTCGTTGGGAATATATGCATGAACCTGAGGAAGGTTCTAGAGAAGCTGCTCTTGTTGAAGTTTTGAAGAACCCCAGAGATTGGATTCCCCTCAATTAAAAAAAAGAAAACTTGTAAAAGATATCAAACCGTATAACACTTTTTCTGATTCATTTTTTCCTATACATCATTTAGCAATAAAAACATATACTAATATACTAATTACTATTAATGTCATTTAGCCCATATTTTAGTGCTTAGTTTTTTTTTGTGCAAATACATCTATCATCAAAAGAGTTGATCTTGAAATAATAATTATTAAAGTCCGTTCCCATTTCAAAGTTAGGAGTTGTTTTTTATGTTTCAGAGATTGATCAGAGAAATATCGAAGCGAGTTTCTGAGACAAACTTTGAGCGGGTGCTCAGAGTGCAAAGAAAAATCCATGAAAAAAAAACAGAGGTGCAGTCAAACTTATAGAAATTTAAGATTAAAAGTCCCAATTTTTGGTCACACCCAGCACATATGGCCTTAGAATACCAAAATGGCAATGCCAACTATTTTCCTGACTGTACAATCACTTATTTTTACCAGTCGTCGCCATATGCATTAAAATTTTAAAATGCGGGACAATACTAATATATAAGAATTATGATGTCCTGAGTTCTTTATTGGTAATAAAATCTTCATATTACCACGTAACTTCGTGCCACTTTTGAAGAGCCCCATGAGCCAAATAAATGACCTTCGACAGTATTTTTTATATCGTCCTTGTTTATCTATAGGTGGTGGTAAAATATTGTTTATTTTCTTATGCACAACAACAGAAACACAGGTTAATCTTGATGACAATACTTTAAGTAATATCGATTATCATGGAAGGTGATAGGTATTTCTTTATTCACTTGTTCAAAGTATATATGACTGGTCATGATAAATTAATACTCATTATCAACATTATCTTTTGATATTATTGGATGAAGACAAGTAGGCAAATAGATATATATATATAATCAGGGGAGAAGAACATATATAATACGATTTTTTTTTTGCTCGGGTCCCACATGCGCATGAACTTCGAAACGGCTATCAATATGCACCAGTTTGAAAGTGCCCTATTGCCTCTTACCGTGGGAGTCTATCGAATCGCCACTCCAAATTACAACTAAAAAAACATATAGTACAAAAAGCTCGGAAAGATAACCGAGAAGATGTATAAAAACTCTTTCAAAAAGATGTTTTCTTTTTTTTGTATTCTCACGAGATTTTTTATGTGACTTTTATTGTGCGAGTTCTCTGAGGAATCACGTAACGCAAAAATTACGTATGCATATAGAATCGTTTTAATAACACTACACTTTATTGAATAAAAACACAACCCAAATAATTACAGTCAAAATAAAAAAAAAATCGAACTATGCAGGGTATATATAGTATCTTCATTACTTAAGAAGGGCCTTGCCTTGGATGGAGACCTCGCCATCAGCTTCGACGCCATCAATGTGCTCGCTATCAAAGGACAAGGTACTCACGCTTTCATCAGGAACCTCAACAGAGAAACCCTTGATGGCAGAGTTGTATCTGTGGCCAACCTTAGAACCAGCGGACTCTACCTCCTTAATCTTGTCTTCAATGACACTATCGGGGGTATCTTTCTTGAAAGTAACAATATAGGTGGCTAAAAAAATAGGAATAACAAGTTAAATTTAAATGCAAATATAGAATATAATCGCAAGAACTTCGTAAGTTCTCCAAACATCCGTTCCTATAACTATGTGTATATACTTACAAGACATGTTGATAAATTAAATGGTAATAATAAAAATAAAAATAAAAAACAGAAGAAAGGGAGATTGGTAAACTCGAAGCTTTTTTAAACCATTTTTTCTTTGTAACACAACTATCCTTTTATATATCCTCTACATAGCAGAATTTATTTCCCGACATGTCACATGGTGCCCAGCCAATCATTCGATGTTCTTGGCACAGTAATCTTGGCCATAGTACCCACTTTAATACTCTAGCAATGTAAGACTTGCTTCGTCTCAGCTTACCTTTTAATGAAACCATGTATAAATACTCTAATGGACGAGATAAAATATAAAATAAAATACAAAATTTTATTGAAAACTGTAAAAAATAAAGGGCTTTGTGATAAAACAAAACAGTATGTGAACCAAAAAATTATGCTCCTCCCAAAAGAACCTTTCCTTGAGTAGTCACCTCACCATCGGCTTCAATACCAGCAACATGCTCATCGCCAAGACTTGTGGACATGGTGCTGATACCACTGTCAGGAACTTCAACTGAAATACCCTTGAGGGCAGAGTCGTATTTCTGAACAACCTTTCCACCAGCTTCTTCTACTTGCTTAACTTTAGCTTCAATGACAGTGTCAGGAGTATCTTTCTTGAATGTGATGATGAATGTAGCTAAGAAAATAATTCAATGCATGTTAACGCCCGTATATAATGATATAAAAGAGTCTATTGGAATCCTCTATCACTCCATCATTATTATACTTACAAGACATTGATAAGTACAGGTATATGTATAATAAAATAATATACTAAATTAATATACAACACCCTCTTTTATACTTTTCAACAGCAAAATAAATAGCGTATTAATTATGTCATATCTCATTGATTCACATATTCAATATATTTAGCAATTTTTCGCCACATCGATTTTGTATTTATGCAGCTTATAATGTGTCCTTTCACTTTAATAACAAAGCGAACTTACGCAACTTTTTAATACGAGTTGGTCTAATGCAGTTTAAATAAAAGCAGGTATATTTTTATGCATAAAAGATATGTACCTATCGATATTTACTTGAAACGCCAGTACAAACCAAACAATAATGCACGACAAGTAGTTGAGTTTCCTTACTCTTTTTGCTTTTTAAATTGTAATATTAACATCTCACTTTCATATTGAATTAAATGCATAACCATTAAAAATAATGTCATTACAACATATTCACCTCATTTGAGACAACGACTAAAAATGATTGGGTAGAATACATACCACCGGAAAAATAAACTGATGCTTAAGAGGCTCCACAAGGGCCTTCATTGAGCGTTTTCAATATGTTGCGTCTTTACGGTAGACTCGCCGACCTCTTATGAGTTTCATACATGTTTATTGGAGCTCATATTTGTCTTTTAAGGCTTAATGACGGCTGTTAAGGAATAAATGTTGCGTTTTTCGGATGACGTCGTCGCGATACCAAGTCGTTTTACATAATTGTTTTGAAACTTGTGAATCTAAGATGAGAAACCATTATTGTTACTCAAATCTTTGTACATACATATCCCTTTTAAAACTAAGGTAGTAAGGTATTTTCAATGATACTAAACGTAGATCTTAAAGAGCGTTTGTAATACGCCAACTCCATCAAATTTTATTCAATTTAACCAAGTAACATAATTTTATTAATTTGGAAAGATGGTTTCAGTGGCCACAAGGATCGTTGAAGATGAATAAAGATCTTTATCGCGAATCTGTATGTCGCATACGAAAAGTTATGCAATTCTTTCGAAAACGGAAGACTATAACCTGCTATACCTTTTCACGTTACATCATCGTCATTATTTGCTAATAAACTTTGACACTCATCAAATCCAGCCATTTTTTAGAAGATGAAATCATTATTACATATTGGAGAGAGCAAAGTAGGAGAAATGTTTTAAAATATCTATCGAACTAGAGACATTGGGAAAACTTGGTTTGATGAAATGAACATTCCAAACTTAAATTTTTTTATTATTTTTTAATATTAATAACATATTTTATTATTAACGCAATACATTAAAGCATAGAGATCAGTTATAAATTATTATTGGGTTGTTGGTTAAAAAAAAAGTATAACTATAAAAAAAATACTGTACAAATTACAATGATAATAAATAAATAAATAAATGGTATTATAAAGTGAAATAATTAAAGTGTGATGGCACTTGGATCTCCATTCTATTAAATGAATATGTTAGTAGAAATTCAATAATGTCAAGTACAGCAATTTACTCACAAATGGATGACGCCACCCACACTGAAATTCATCTTTTCTATAAATTCTATCCGAACTGGTTGAGGTATTATAACCAATATGGTACATTAATAGTCTTTTACTAGTTACTAGTTTGTCCTGACAATTGGTGCATTCATCTAAACGACCGGCAAGGCAATTCTGGATAATGATATCTGGAGGCATGTCAGAGTATTTTAATAAAAGCTGTGATGCTAAACGCGTTATTTCTGGCTTTAAGAATAGTCCGCTAAAAATATAATAAAGGTTAATACAAGAAAGAGAAAAATATATTTTTTACTTAAACATACCTTCCGCCTGTCCCAACGAAGACACCACAATGCTCAGGTACTGATTGATCCGCTTTATAAATGACATTTTCAATTTCGTGCCATTCTCGCTTTCCACATACAGGAAAATCATCTTCCATCAAAGCGTAGTATGTGCTTGGGTATTCACGAGTAGCGAGATCCAATGCTTTTGACACATGTAAGCGCTGATTCAATTCGTTACCATCTTCGCGCACCCACTTCAAATAGCGTTGCCCCTTGGGGGTGTAAGAAAAATGTGACATAGCTGCATCAAACTGAGAATGGTTTGTAAAATGTGTATATATGATAGCTTGTATTCTATTATAAGGTGAGTCTGGTGAGGGATTCTCTGGCCAGTTTGCCAAGTAGGATTCAATTGTTCTGGAAAGATAGGCTGGATCTCCTCTTCTAGGTGCTGTCATGAACACAAATGTAAACAAATACCGATCTGCAGAAAAACTGTTCAATTGGGTAGCTGTCACACGCATCTCCTGCGTATAGAAACAGTTGATCGTCATCAAAATCGACATTGTTACTGTCACAACTAGCGCTCCCTTCTTCATAGAAGACCACACAAGTCTCCATAGCGGTGTACGACGATACTCTTCCAATGTAATAAAGTCATTTACATCCTTGACTTTGGAAGAATCCTCCCTCTTTTCTCGAGCAAGTATCGTTTGTAATACAATTGTAGCAAGAAAACCAGTACCCACTCCCGTGACCGACCACCAAAGGATGTTTTTGGTTGAGTAGTTGATAAGACACATTAATAATTGAAGCGTTACTTTACGTACAGTAAGTTTATTATCATCTTCTTGTCCATAAATCAAAATATATTTATCTTCGATACTAAGTGACTGTACAATAAGTAATGCAAACAGAAAAGGTGCCAATCCTGTAAGAGCGAGAGAGAGAAAGAAAAAAATCAAAAAAATGATGCATTGTTTGCATTTTATTATTTACCTTTATTACATTCGTGCATTGAATTGCTAAAGAAAAGTATAGGAAGTGCCCAGCCTGTTGATTTTGAAAAAAGATATCCAAGAGCAATACGGATAGATGAAACAAGGGCAAATAATGATAATAACAAAACAACGAAGCGACGCGTTCCGCCCACCGTATGAGCCAGCGACTCTTCAAATAAACCCATAATGAGCACGTTCCAACCAAATAGAAATAGGCCCTGCAAGGTAAAATCAAATAAGAAGGGTGAGAAGGTCAAGTTCTTAAAATCCCATCTGTATATGACAAAGGAAGGTGCGACACATTTAAGTTCGAGTATTCCCATTGTGTTTAAACCAGAGATAATAAAAGCAAGTAATATCATGTAACGAGTGATTATAGGCAGTGGCCATAGACAAAGCAGTTTTTGAGATTTACTTTTTTTTTCTTCTTTGAGAACATCGATTTTGGAAGGAACAGATGCGTGTAGTTTGCGTCCAAATGCAGACGACGCAGGTCTTGGTATGTAATTATTGTTTGTGGTCAGAGAAGGTTGGCGGGTTCTATAATGACGGACAGTATACTTTTGGCTTGTTTTACGGGGTTTTGACGAGAGGTCTAGAAATATATTTCGAAAAGTCGTATAGTTTGGCTTATTGGTATTCGTTTTTGCTAGTTTTGGCGTTTTGGGTATATGTTTTGTAGATGGTGAGAGTAATGGTGAAAGTGTCGACGAGGTGTTGAGTGGTTGAGTTTGTGGCAGTTGTATGTACATATTTTCGGGATTAGAAACCTGATTATTTGCTTCTATGGTTACTGCAGTATTTGCTGCTATGTTTGGACTTGTTGCAGTAGCAGTTGCAGTAGGTTTGATTACTACTGTTGATGCTGCTTCTGTTATTGAAGAATGTTGCTCTTGTTCGTCCTGTTGTGCTGGTTTTGTTTGAACTTGTATTTCAGCATTTAGCGAAGAGGAAAGAGGAGAAGACCTGTTTGACCTTGTGACCTCCTGCACCAGTCTGACGGAGCCAAACATCTTAAACATTGTTTATCTAATTGTTTATTGAAGTCTTTTTGTGCTTTTTGTATAGCGATGTGACCGGAGCACAAAAAAGAGAGGGGAAGAAAAGAAAGAAGAAGAACAGAAAAAAGGAAAATAAGATAAAGAAAAATATATAAAAAAAAGGAGGAAATAAAGAGAAAATGAGAATAAAATAAAAGTTATTATAAAAGGAGAAGAAAAGGAGTTGCGAGAGAGAACGAAGAGAAATAGAGAGTAAAAAGTACGTCAAAAAAGGAAAAAATATAATAATAGAATTGATATAGTCAGGTACAGACAGAGCTTTTCAAATAAACACACAACCAGCCACTTTCTCTCTCTTTGATAAGCCTAAAATGCCATTTCTGCGATTTGAAGCCCAAGAATCAACATTTTACTTTTTATTGGTTAATTTCTTTTACTAAACTGTTTTTACTTCAATCATTCTTTTTCAATGATATCATACTTTAAAATGGAGTTTTTTAAAAGAGAAAAAGTAGAAACTTATTTTGTTTTTATGCTGTTTTCAAACCATACATTTCATTCCAAAGTACAGAGCTGACACATGGTAATCCGTTCTTTTTCAAACCCCTCGTGTTTCTCTTCTGGCGCAAATGCCGATCTTTTCTGTAAATTTAATCCCAAGTTGGACCGGCCAAATTTTTGACCACCGGACTCCGGACGGTTCGGGTACAAAATCTTGATTGATCGAAATACGCGGATGCCTATTTTTCAATTCCGGACTGACTTGCCAGAATACCCAAGGTATTTCGGTAGTGAATCTGGACCTTAGTCCAAAAATTTTAGCCAACCATTCTTTATTATTCTGGTCTGATCTCACTTTTACACTGTAACTCTTACGAGATACCTGATAAATACCTTGGGTATTCTGGCAAGTCAGTCCGGGTTTGAAAAAGAGCCATATAATCTGAGAAATACCGAATAAGGGTACGCCCAACGTATAGCTAAATATTCCGTCTAAAATTACACTCAAATTTTCCGCTAGAATAGAATTTATCATTTTTCGACCAACGTATGACCAAAAATTCTTCTAAAATACAATTTCATAAATACTTTTCACCCCGTTGTTTAAATCTCATATTTTTAAAGTAGTAGTAAATAGTATTACAGTGGGTGATTTTTCTTCTTTTTATATTTTTTTAATGCATTTCACAGAAAACAATCAGTTTAGACTGATCCTAAAGGCCGTCTACAAGTAGACTGGCTTTAGACTGAAATTAACAGGGTTGCTTTTTACAATCATTTTTTAGCCATACATTGGACAGAACGTTTTCTAAAAATTTATCTTAAAATTACACTTTAAACTGACTTTAGCCATACGTTGGGTGTACCCTAATATAATATTCCTAAAGTATGGCATATTATGTCAATAACTACATAAGTGATAAAAATGGATGTTGAGATTATTTTATGTACTTTTCCAATCGATTGGCGGACAGTGGTTTTTTTTGGCGGATGATTAGAAATTGGCTGATTTGTTTGGTTTTTTTTATTTAGAGGATAAGTGCATTTTATTTTTTATATGAGATAGGCAATAAATACTTATATCGTCGTCTCAAGAGCTAAATGTCTGTTAAAAAAGGATACAGGGCTTGCAAATTCAATACTAATCCGCCAATTGATTGGAAAAAATACAATATTGTTTATGACTGTAAGTTTTGGGTATCTGCATGAAGTTGTAAAAGAAGAGAAATAGAAATAGAAATAGAAATAGAAATAGAATCTGTTCATTCATCGTTTATCACTTAGTTATGTTATGATTATTAAGATTTACTCTCGTATCTTATAATAATTAATCTTCATGCTATTAATATTAATCAAATCAATCAACTGCTTTAATAAGAAATATTATCAGTTTGACGCCAATGTAATTGTAATATAATGATCGCTAGTTTAAAAATAATATATGCATTTAGGTTTTGAGTTTGACAGGCTCTTGATCTTTCTAATGAATAGCAATAAATTGCGTTTTTCTTTTCTTTTTCTTTGCCTTTTTTTTGATAAAAATAAGAACGCGTAAAAATAAAAAAAAAGGGGTTTGTGTCAAAAAAAAACGTCATTTTCTATACG
>VCJM01000942.1:32837-47148 GCA_024139495.1 Backusella sp. ASU-2019c | reverse complement strand
AAAAAAAAAAAATACTCCTTTAACCCATTTTTTTTTCGATTTATTTTTCTGTTACCATTAATTTATTTTTATAACTAACCTATGGATTTATTTTAGGAAAACTTATTACTCGATAAGAACCGAAACATTGTGGTAACTGATTTTGGCTTTGCAAATCAATTTGCCTTTGCAGAAGATGATTTAATGGCTACTACCTGTGGCTCTCCTTGCTACGCTGCTCCAGAGCTTGTTATCAATGCTGGTCTCTATGCTGGGTCGGCTGTTGATATTTGGTCTTGCGGCGTCATATTGTATGCTATGCTTTGCGGTTTTCTGCCATTTGATGATGATCCATCAAATCCCGATAGCGATAACATAAATCAACTCTATCGATATATCATGTCTACTGATTTGGTTTTCCCTTCTCATGTCTCCGTAGATGCACGCGATATACTTAAAAACATGCTTGTACCTGACCCCTCTAAGCGTTGCTCACTGGATTATATCATTAATCACCCTTGGATGGAAGAATATCGAGTTGCGATTACGAAAGGGGTCTCTAAAATCGAAGCCGAATATAGACATACAATTAAAAAGGCGCCCAACTTTATCGGCCAGCCAAAGATGATCGCCAAAGATGAACCCCCTACAAGAAAAACTCATATTCCTACTGCTACCAGAGATCGCTTTGCGCCAGTTGCTAATGAGGATTACCTTGTAAATAAGAACAGAGTACCTGGCCGTGCCTCACATGTTCCATTGTCAAGCAAGCTATTCATGCCAGATAAATCAGACGGTGATACTAAGCAACAAGATCAAGAATTATCTTCCAACACTGTTCCTAGCTTTATTACACGAAAGCCTGTTAAAAAAGATAGCGAATCAATCAATTCATCAAGCCTAGAAATTTCCAATTCTACTCCAGTATCGTCAGAAGAAATACCCTCCCTATCTATTGGTAGTATCCGTAAAAGCCAACGTGGTGTTCCCGCTGCGGATAGATTCCTAAGTTTCTTCACAGGAAAGAGTAGCTCCACAGCACAATCTACTAATGAGGAGCATGAAGATGAAGCTATTGAAACAAAAACCACTAGTATTAACCAGGCAGAAAATGAAAACCAAGAAAAACAAGAAGGAGAAGGAGATAAACAAGAAGAAAGTGAACCAATAGCAGCAATTGAAGAACAAGATCAAGAACTAGTAGAAGGTTATGGAGACGAGAACAGAACCCATTCAGTAGCCTCTTCAACCATCGGTGCTTCTAGCTTGACGCAATGTCCATCGCCAATCATTCAAGCTGAAGAAAGCCAACCATCGCCTATTCTACTCCGAGCACATTCTCCATTAGAGGACATATCAGAAGTTCCAAGTTCCCAGAGCGCACTTTCTGTCGATGTACCCCAAAAACGCTCTTCTTACAATGCACAGCTAAGTAGCAGTCTTCATGAATCTAGACCGGATGACAATTCCTCCATTTCCAGTGTAGGCCATCGTTTCGCTAGTACAAGGTCATCTATCCTTGCAGGAAATAATTCTGGCGTTAACAGTAGCAGCATCATATCTTTTAGAGATGCAAACGGAAATAGGGCCCGTAGAATGAGCTCAAAGACAGAAAGCACTACCTCATCCAATGCAGTCGTATTCTCACGTGCCTCTGTTGAGCGTAGACCTAGTACTCATGAAGAAAACATTGTACCCAAACCTTCTGCTTCCACTCGTCTTGCAAAGACTGCTGTGAGCCACGCTATGGGTGATGGTGGACGCAAAGCTATGGCGGCTGTTAGAAAAAGCATCTACAGAAAGAACAAGCCAGGAGCAGAACCCACCAAAAAGAATGAACCTCTTATTTCTTTTAATCGTACTCGCTTTGAAGAGCAACCAGTAGTGGCTTCCAGAAATCGAAATCTTCTATCACATGCAGCTAAAGAAGACACCGCCTCAAAGAGATCAGGAAATAAAATGATTGATTGGATCAAGAAAAAATCACATGGTAAAGTTAAATACTTTTTTTTTTTCTGTAACACTACTTCTAATAAAATATGTTCATTTTTAGCAAAAGATGCCAAAAAGGAAGTTTCTCCAGTCAAGGATCGTAATAGTTTGCCTGCCCCTGCAGTATCGAAACCTACGGATCAGTCAAACCCAACATCACCTTCTACCGAAACGACACGAGTTTCAACTACGGAGAGACAAGCTACCAAGACTAAACCCAGAAGAACAATGGTCCCTATTCTTGCAAAATCGAAGCCTGCACCTGAACCAGAAGCAAGCCGTTCTATCCAGCGTGCCTCCAGCGGCGACCAAACTGCCTTGGCTGCTGCTTTGGAGAAGGAGTCCACAGTTGATGATTCTAATCTTAGTGTTCACACTGGCGCTGTTGACAAAGCTGCCCTTACATCACAGGCACCAGGTGCAGTAATTAAAGATATCACTCGTATCCTTCAAATTCTTGGTATTGCCGCACAGTCTGAAGGACGATACAAACTCATATGCTGTCGCCGAAAATCAAAGAATGCTCCAGCCTCTACTAATGAAGATAGCTCCAGTCTCTCTGATAATGATATCACACCTCAATCTAATTTGGAGCCTATCTATGGCGATATCTCTATCGATAAAGGAGAGGAAATTCGTTTCACAATCGAAATGTGCCGCTTCCGCAACCTGCCTGGACTTTATATTGTGAATATGAAGAGAGTCAGAGGAAATGCTTGGACCTACAAGTTCTTATATCATAAATTGATTGATCTTTTGAATGTTGGAAACAGTGGTTATATCACACAGTAATATTCTAATCACCTTATTAATCGAAATTCCCCTTCTTTTTTTGGGGGGAAAAAAAGAAAAGAGTAATGGGTATACCTACTAGTAATTATATAATATTTAGAAATCAAAATCATCAACTATCTCATTAAACGAATAAACTATATATATATATATTAAAAATAATCAACTACTTTTATATACTATAATTAAATCAAAGTTTTTTGTTAGTAATGAACCGTTTATAAATACGAGTATCTAGAATTTCTAGCTCGATATTTTATAGTTTTGTATACATATTTTCGAAAACCTAAATTTTCGAACATGAGAGTTGGGGTAGAAGTAACTCATTGAGTCCATTTATTATAGATATATGCAAGTAAAATAACTTATTTGGTTTAGCTAAAATAAATATATATATATAGTAGTTTTGAATTTCATAGCTAATATGATAAAGATCAAGAAGTTCAATAATGTAAAAGAAGAACTTGGTGAGGATAAAATTTAGAAATTTAATTACCAGAAAGTAGCTATTGTATTAAATAAATCAATTGTTTCAATGAATATTCATAGAAAGCAATTATAGGCCTTTTGAATGCATTTTTTATTATTCTATTTTGACAAAATTGTGTTCTACGATACTTTTTAAATATATTTATGTTCTCTCATGTATATTGGTTTGTCCTGCCTTGGGAGGCATATTATAGCCACATACGCCATTTAGATACTCTTTTTTTTTTCGCTGCACATTTAATAGATAACATCTATTTATATTCGATTGAATACGTTATTATTGATCTGATGCATTTGATCAAGAATATTTTCATGCACCTTCTTCCGATCTCGTAAACGTTGTAGCATGTAAATAAGTTGAATGCTTTCAAGCAGAGATCAACCAAAACTATATACATATTCTGCCAGTTTAATTACGTGATTCGAGCTATGAGATATGGAAATGTTTCTGTGTATGAATAGCCATGTCGTAAATAAAACTATTGAGAGCAGGCTAATTCGAAATGGAGAATAAAAATATGCGCAAACGTCATAGTAGAATAATGGGTGATAAAATTCCCGGTCGTTGCTAATCAAGGCTAGCATTATTTTGTTAAAAGTAGATGTATTTCAAGATAAAGAAATTATAGTAGCAGTAAAGGATTATTAAGTGATGTATGTAGTAAAGAGATGATAAATACAATAATAAGGGGGTTATAGATAAATTACATTATTAGTGTTTAGATTGGTATTCTTTTCGTAAATTAGCAATGGTATTCATTCGTGCATTCTTTGCATAGAGCTTTTCGATGGTTCTCATAAATTTATTATCGTCCGGGACAGACATTGTTGAACCAAGTATTTCCATACAAACATCCAAATCAGAAGCTAGCAATTTTTCTATATAATAATTTAAAATTTGGCATTCGTATAAATAATAATAAATCAGCCACTTACTTTCATAAGTACTTAGTAAAGCAATGGCAACGAAGAAAAATACATCATAACCACACAAGAAATAAGCGTCCCATATTCTTAACAAAGTATGGTAGTTTATGACACCTCCAGTAAACAAAGTTATATACCATCTAGTGGAATAAACATCGCTGGATAATCCTAATTCCGTCTAATCATTTTAAAGGTGAATAGTTGCAATCAATCAATCTTAAATATCACATTCTTGCACTTACCAAATGTTTTAAAAGTTTAGGCAAATATCTACGCAACAATTTTTCTTGAATAAAAAAACTCTCCATCAAGGTGGGAAATCCAGGAATGTACAAGTTATGCAGTTTATCACGCAAAAACATATGGACAAGTATCAAAAAAGCTTTCTAAAATCACCCCCAGTTTTATTATTATCGTTATTATTATTTTAAAAAAACAAACATTAAAAAAGATATATATATATGTATGTATATACAAAAGTTGCATCATGTAGAATACAGATACATATATATATATATATTTTAAAAAAAAACAAAATTTATAAATACCTCTTCTTCACAGTACATCAATAGAGTGGCGGCTATATTGGTCATTCCTTGGCAATAGCCGACCTCCTCGTCGTAATTTGCAAAAGCACGAAGTACGTTAAACAATGCACGCTGGCTATTAACAATTCATGAGCAACCATCCTTTAATACTATTTGTCACCATATAACCAACTTGCCCTGATCCATAGCGCTGCTTAAACATAATATGATCACGTAACGTCCTGGGAATATCCAAATCAATTTGACGCTCATGGCTTGTTTCTCTTTGTAGTAATTCCTAACATAGTTATTAAATATTTTTTAATACTCACCTTATTTAATACACACACAAAAAGACAAAAAAAAATGATCCTCTCTCCCTCACTCATTACAAATATTATTTACCTGATAAGTTTCTTTATACCCAGCATCCTTTACTGCATCTTTTAAACGATCTGTAATCAGAAAATACCTAAACTTTATGCATAAGCCCTTCTACATAATTTATAAATAGCATCCACTTCTCAATATTTCTCTTTATTTTACCATGCTTCTCTTCTCCAGCAATCAGGTATGCCTTTGTAAACCCTTTTTCTAAACTAAATAATAACAATCAATAAATCAAATATAAATACCCCTTTTTTTATCATTTACCTTTTCTGACCAAACAAACTCAAATGCACTCTCATGATTGATCATTTTTGCATGCGACATTTTAGCCCATTTTTCAGCCCGTTCAACTTCTTTTTCTTTTTGTCTATTTTTAACTCGCAACAATGAATATTTATATTTCGTTATGTCTTTATAAACTTACTTTACTGTAGGCTCATTGGCTTCCTCTTCTAAAAATCCATACCTAAAGAGAAGATTATTTACGTATTTACATATATCCATGCGTCTTATGTTTATATTCAAAGGTATTTAGAGCTTTACCTATCAGTCAAAGCAAACCATTTTTCCATTTCAGCAGCTACGTCCGGGACTTTTTCAGGGCGTTGTTCATATTGCCTTCTTAAGACTAAGTCTCTTGTGACTATGTGTTGCAAATCGAGTTGAGAGTTACGAGGCAGAAGGGAAGGAGAGGTGACAATAGAGTCTATTTCGGTAGTTGTATTTGTGGTTGTTGCTGTAAAGTCAGTGTCATTTGAGCTTGTTGTCAATTGAGAAGACTGATGCTTTGGTGATCTCGTTTCCCTTATATCTACTTTAATAGGCGTTTGGTCAAGCCAAATGGGTGGAGCGTTAGATTCCGTTTCCATGGTTACTTTTGCTTATGTTCAATAAAAATAGTAAAAGCGATAAAGAAAAAAACAAAAAATAAAAGTACAATAGGCGACTACTTTGAATCATTTAAATATTCCCGCCGCAAACACGTGATGCACCTCGGTAAGCTTTTCTGTTGGATCCCCTTTATTTTCATTACATTAAAACATCAAAGCAAAGAGTGCAAAGTAAGGGGAACATTTTGCAGATTTTCATGACTATTAAAAGTATAATCGAAAAGGTTGTTTTCTTACTAGATAGGACTCGATTTAGTATTGTATCGCTTGTTTTTATGCGCACTTGTATGTTCCACCATTTCAAATAGAATCGGGTCTATATTATTCAAGCACATTTCCTTAAAAAAGACAAAAATCAACAAACAAAACAACAATACTTTTTCGTGCAAATCGTTGGTACCACTTGGCTCGTCAACCCGAGATTAACAAACCCATTACTCTATTTATACCATTTATGAAAGAAAGGAAGACAATGGATCGAAGCACTTGAAACAAATGTATCTATCAAAGTTTGATATAGCAAAGTCGTATTTAATAAGGGGCTCCAAAATAAATTATCCCCTTACTATCACTTTATTAGTAACCCTCTTTCTTTACAAATTGCAAATGTTGGATTGGGACATATTTTAATAAGAGAGCCAAATGCGCTTACATAATAACCCATCATCCAGATGGTCGCATCAAAAAATATAATTGGTCTGTAAAAACCCTGTTTTTTATAATATGTGAAACATTTACCAAAGGCATTATATTTTTGCTGTCGCTAAGTATTTTAAAACACCCGCACACTCTTATTTTATGCGAACAGTCCAATCTAAGATTTATTTAGATTAATTAGAACTATTAAGCTTTATAGCCACAAATGAATTGAGCAAAGCGATCAAAAATTAACACATTACATCGAGAAGATGGTGACCAAGTTACCCAACAACGCACCATCATCGCTTATACAAGCGCATCACTCAGTCACTGAACAGACATAGTATGAGGTAGTTTGACTTTGTTCTTGTTCAAATACTAATCTATATTTGAAATAAATGATACTTGTAGTAGCATTAAAAGTATTCACTAGGCCTATTGATGAGCAAGATCAGTTTTTTCCATTGTTTGAATTAATTACTATCATCCAAAATCGCCTCGAGGTTACACAGACGTTGGAATTGCAAATGAACTGATTGAGTTTCCGACTACAATTTAAGTTTGTCTTCTTTTATATTTTCGCTCCTTCTCCTCTTTTTGGTGTTTTTATTTTTCACTTTCCACCCTCCCCCTTGTAGAGTGATGAAAACTTGCCTTTTATTTAAACTGCTCCTCTTTGTAGCGGCTATATTTGCTGTAAGTTTATTGAAGATAAAATCAATAATATTATGTATTTAAATCATGTATTGTGTATGTATAAATAACAAAGGTATCAGCACAAGAACTTGTGGACCCTCTTGCCTCGCCAGTGTCCACTGAAAATGCATTCTTACAGCAAATCACAGATTTAGCACAAAAGATCTCGGATTACAACAGCTACATTCATGCAATGATTAGAAATGCCAAAAAAGAAATGGCAGACAACAATAGTGAACGACCTTCAACACGATACACAATTGATGATATTGTCTTTACAGTGACGAAGCAATTGCCTGTCTGGGCTTATCCTATTTCTTGGTGGAAACAAGATCCAATTACTCGTCGACGCCAAATCGCAAAAACCATCCACTCTTCCCTCAACTCGAGACCCTTCTCCATGCAAGTACGTGATGATTCTGTGGAATGGATCGCCGCTACGTCAAAGGTGTTGGAAGATTACTTTGAAAACACACGACTTAATTTCAAATCTGTTTATGATGTCAGTCAGGAATTTCTTTCAGCTGATATCGATTCTCACGATAGCTTAGAACACGATGCAAAGCAACTGGAAGAGAAAGTGAATGATTTCTTTATCATCAACTCGTACAATTTCAGCAAATTGATGGAGCATGCAAATAACAGGTTTGATGATGCAGTCAATATGGCTGGTGAACTCCGTGTTCCAATGGAAAGTGTGCGTTATGATACCGTTTATACCATCACTAAGGCAAGAACAAACTTTATTAAGTCGCTCGACGCTCATTTTAATCCACTTGTTCAATTCGCCAATCACGAGCTCAGCAACAATACTATTTCATCAGACTTGAAGAAATATATAATCAAATCTGCAAACCAAAAGCTGGGCCCCTTTAGTGACATTGTAACCGAGTTCAGTCGTTTCAAATATGTTACCAACAATGTTCTCAAGACAGCCGCAGCCGAATTTAAGCAGACGCCTGGGCAGTTAAGCTATTGGGTGGATGCGTTCGTAGAGTTGACGTCAGCAGATTGGAGCTTTGGTAGTTTTGCTAAAAACTTCCAAACAGAAACGGACGCTTGTTGTGCAAACTAAAACTTGTAAATAAAATATATGAACATCATTGGCACAAATAGTCACACTATATTCAGCTTAAAAGTGATTCTAATCAAAGTGGATTTTGTATGAAGAAATAATAAAATAGTGAAATTTTATCTTTTTTTTTATAAGGAGCAGAGCGCAAGCTTTTTTAGCATGACGAAACAATCAAGTCGAAAGTTTAACTTGTTTTAGTTTAGTTTTAACTTTGTTTGAACTTGATTTATTTGAAATAATGGAAGATATTTATTGTGATATTGTTGCTGAACCTCGCGTTACTGTATAACTTTCCAAATAGTTTAATGTAAAATATATAGCTAATTTACTGACGAGTCGTTCTTCAAATTAGAATATCCATTTTATTTATTCAATCCACTTACAGGTTTTGATGATGATGATGAAAGTCAACTTGTGACTATAAATTAAGAAGCAAGGCAAGTCTATAATTAGAAAAGTTGTCAATGTATACAAGTAATCAGTATTTGCTTTCAAGCTTAAATTCAATATAACGTCCCGCATTTTAGGAATCTACTTTTTGAGTCATTATACTAGGAAATAAATGTGACATTAACAAAGATAAGGGTCCAAAAAAAGATAATAGGCTATGCATCACTTTTGTGAGTGGCTGACAACATACTATTTGTATCATATAAAAAGACGATTAGTATTCTAGACTTGTCTGTAATATAACTATTTTCTTACTTCTCTTCTTACTTCTCTTCTCACTTCTCTTCTCCTCTCACTTCTCTTCTCATTTTTTACTACTACTACATTTTTTACATACATGAACTTCATTGATAAACTACCGACCAGTCTTCTTGAAGTCGTTTTTGAAAGCATGCACTATGAGCAGAAAAAACAGTGCAAGCTTGTATGCCGTTTATGGAACCAAATCCTAGGTTCTGGTTTAGATGTAGAAACCACCACTATTACAGGGAAGTTCGAGTTTCATGCATTCATTGAATCAGCTCAAAATATTAACTTAGATTGCAAAGCACTGATGCTTTGTCACTATCCATCGTTACCTATGGTTGCCAAATTGTTTCCAAATCTTAAATTCTTTGTTTTTAAACCTGTAGACGAATATAAATATCTTGATCAGAACAGAATTCCGTACAGTAAAAGAGAAATAGAATCTTTCTTAGGATGGCATCAGCACCTTCGAGTGTTTATCAACTCTCAACTCTATGAAGATACTCACCAGTTTTTAAATACTGGTGTATTTCAAAAGCTCACAGCGCTTGCATTAGTACATGACTATATATCAAAATCATGTAGAAATGTTATATCTAGCTTGAAAAACGCGCCCAATTTACAGATACTCCAACTCAAAAGGTTTCCACTTTACTCTCATGATTTGAACATGTTGCATAACAACGTCACTCGTCTCCATACACTGATACTGGATAGATGCTATACATTTTCTGTGGAACCTTTGAATGCCCCAATAGCCCCACTCGCCAAGTCGATGAAAACACTAACTGTTGTAAACGCTGATAATTTCATACTGGACAACGGAGAACTTTTGAAGTTCATGGTCTCCAAGTATCCTAGCCTAGATTACCTGTCAATAACAGCAATCCAAAAGGACAATGCCTGGAAATCTCTTATTCCTCCTATCATTCGTAGAAGTAGCTTGGTTTCCCTCAAGGTCGACACGAATAGTGAAATACCTAACTTAGTTAATGCATTGAAAGAAAATCTAACAGCCTGCTTAAAAGATTTATTACTTAATCTATGTTCAGACGAGTTGCTACTTTGGGACGTTATTAAAGTAGCCACATCTACTAATATAGACTCACTTTCTCTATTTGATGCTCCACACGTAAACTTGGAGGTGTTCAAAAAACTTGGCAAACTCAAGACGCTCACGCTAGAAATTTCACCAAAAAATGTAACCAATGAACTCCAAGACCAGTTTAATCCATCATCTATTCAATTTGGGGCAACAAAGATGGTTATCAAGGATCTACCCAAGTCTCTTGAAACACTTTTGTTATCTTGTCCTAAGTTGTCAATTACATCGGAGGGAGATGAAGAAGGGGATTGCTATCAATCCAACTTGAAAAGCTTCAAAGTGTATAGAACCAAAATAATAGGCGACTCTTTATTCCAATTATCAAGTCGCTATTTTCCGAAGTTGGATCAACTCATTTTAAACCAGAATAACATGATGAATCTTCTTTCTCTACCGGACCAACGGCTTTCTCTCGTAAAAATCAGTGACCATAGTCAATGTCTAAAGGTCACTGTTGGAGACAATAAAACATTCTACTGTGGGATACCTAGCACTGAAATTATCCATGAAGCAATTTCTTATCCGTATTCAAATTTTGCAATGCATCCTGTTCATAAACCATCACCGGCGATTGATGAAAATGCGGAATATCTTCATTTTCAATTCAAGAGTGTGCAAAATTTGGTGTATAATGATCATCTTCTCTTGGTATGATAATATTTTTAAATAAAAACCAGCTTAATTGTACCTTTAAATTTATTGTAAATACCTACAAAATAAATTGTTATTTCTAAGATTTGAGTACATCAAAAAGGCTGATATATTAAAACATTGTAATTATCACCCATATCTTTTTATTTATAGGGAACATAGTATAGATTACCGAAAATTTAAGTAATGGCTCTATGTCAAAACATCGTCTTTGGATCGGGTAGGGGACATCATTTAAACTCTCCGTATAGATTATGTAATAATTACAGTATCCTGGTTAGAAAATAAAAGCTTATTAGTGATGCTCTTTAACATGATTAATATACTTGAGAGCAGAATTAACGTACTATTCCTAAAAGAATCGTTTCATTATTTATGCGACTGAGAAAGTTATTTGAAAAGCATAGTGATCTCATTTTGCGTGCATAATAAACTTTGATTGAACGCGCTTTCCGCCTCAAGTTTTAATACTCATCTAATATAATCGTGTATAACAACTTTACATCTTAGATACTTATTTGATAACATTTTTCTCTCCTATTTTTAAAACGATATAACTATAAGTTATATATTAATATAATATTTATGGTATTTTTGTTGAGTTTATTGAATGTATATATTCTATATGTCCTCTCGTATTTACAAAACCGTAACTTGATTTCAAAAGGTTTTAAATAAGTATATGATTTAATTAAAAGTGAAATATAGAGTGCTTTGGTATAAAACGCTATTATTGAATAGTATGAAGAATATAAAGGGCTTGCATTATTTTCTATTAATTCTACATTCTATTCTATTTTAATATTATTGTGTCAAATAAGAGTACCGGCTTTATGGATATTGCTACTTTTGTGTAAACAAAAATAAACACCCATATGATCCTCCGATCAATTATAATTCCGGTGCTTAGTATCGTTAGCTCCATAGAGATTAAGAATCAGTTGAAAAGGGATACGCAGTTTGTCACTTTCATAATATACAGCCTTTTAAACAACTAAATCACGAGATAAGAAAAGCCACGGAAACGAAGAATTCATTTATACATTAATGTGATTGATTAATAATATTAATAATGGAAAGAGAGTTAGAGAAAAAGCGAGTCTTGCGTCAAAAATACATGGAGTTTATTATTATATAACTATTGCAAGTTAAATGCACCCATCTTGCATTTCCATAAATAATAAAGATCTTTCAATCTGAAACAGCGCCCTAGAACAAATTTACTTCAGCTAGGCAGGACTTTCATCTTCAGAATCAGTGGGTCTCACTTTCATTTAGAGTGACCTTCTTTTATTAGTAATAGCTGTTATTTTTATTTGATCGTAATAATAAAGTTTTTTGTTTTTGTTTTAATGTATTTCAGATGTTCAGTTTTGTTTAAGTTCAGGCTGAAGAAAACCGAGGTTTTTCACTCATTTTTTTTTCGAAAAAAGAAAAGGAGTAAGTAAAAATAAGGGGAAGCTGTTAAAATATGTAATGAGTTCGATTAGTTTTCCGTATTATTTTATATTTTACTTTATTAAGTGCTCGTGTCAAAAAAAACCATTATTATTCCATAAAACAATACTCATAAGTAAACCACGGCCTTTCCAATTTTTTTTATTTTACCAGGGAAGAGCAATGATTGCTTTTATTTGACCTCAGTTTTATTAACAACAAAAGAGAATATAAACAAAGCAAAGTCAAAAAGGATAGGTACTCCACAAATAGTTTTATATGACGATAGCAAGTACGAGAGCCAAAAATAAAACCTTCTATAAAAACAGTTTTTTTGCCTTTTTAGTTTTATGCTTTTTCAAACACCTTTTTTGCTGTTTTAAAAATAAATTATTCATAGTAACGTTCCAAATATAATAAGAAAAGTAATCCCTGCGAATTCAACAAGAGTTTTTAAAATCGTAATACCTGGTACTTGTTTTTACTATTTTTGCTTGTAATGGCAACATTTTCTTTTTAGTATATTACACAAAGATATGCTGAATGTTAATCTTAAATTGTAGCAATGGTAAGTATTCCCTTTACTTAAAACTATAAAAACCAAGGTCGTTTCATATTTTCTCTTTTGATTTTTTGTAAATAGTTTGATCGTCATAATTGAGTAAAAATATAACCGAGTTTGTTCTTGCATGTAAGCATAAATTTAAGTGTGTGCGCTTTTTTTATTGTAGCTCATGTTATTTCCAAATATTAACAATTGTACACATCATTATTTTAGTCTTATTATTCAGAACTGATGGCTGATATATCAAGCACAAAAAATCTCTTTTAGACAATCCTTACACAATTAACTTTGGTTGATATCTATTTTATATATAAAAAATATAGTAGTTTAGTAGATAAACATCCCCTTAAAGTCAATCAAAAACTCCTGCGTTTGACTTTAATAAGAAGAACAAAAAAGAAAAAAGGAACGGTAGTTGATTTATTTATTATTAATATGACACCAGCAATAACGATTTATTTATTTCATTTTTACTATTGCAAGTACTAAAGCAGAATACTAAATATTATAAATAATTATGCTTTTACATTTATTTGTCTCTTCTCTCTTTCTCTCTTTGCCGTTACATGCACAACGGAAAAGCTATGTTATCAAGATTATCCATTTTTACCTTTTTAAATGCAATCAACGAGAAAACTATATCAGAACTATGTTGTCCATAAAAGTTAATTGATTCATAGTATTAAGGTTTTTTTTCTGTTTTCCTGTGCTATTTCGATGAAAAACCCCATGGTAAGGTGACTCAAATATTATTTCATGTAATACCATTTGTTTAAATATAGATTTTTGATCATCAACATAATCATGAATGTTTTTATTGATTGGTTAGAGATCAACCAAGCTCTTACACACAATGTGAATATCAATCTATAACAAAAAAATTACGAAAAGCTGTTATTTTATTGTGAAGAGAAAAACGCGCCTATTAGAATAATTTCATAAAGTGAGAGAGACAGTCAATTATATTGCGCGAATTCAATATATAGCCCTATTATAAAGATAAGCATTCACCGCCATATGAATATTAGTAGTAAATTTCTATAAAAAGCCATTAAGAAGAGATAAAAAAAAATATCAGTCGAATTTTTTTTATAAATTGCTTGAACAGAAAAGAAAATTCATCTCGCTTTTTTTTCTATGCATATTTTAAGTTTCTCTTTTTGTAAAATAGTTAGATGAGATATTGTATAAAAATGATAGGTTTATAGTATATCAATATTTGGTATTATTGAATTAAGAAATCATTTTCGTAAAATGACTGGTGAATCGACTCATTACCTAATCAAAAATCAATGATAATTGGTTATTTTAACAAACACTGACCACCCTTAATGATGATATTCAATCTAATGCAATATAAGCAGTATATGTAAACAAATAAACAAAATAAAACAATTAGAGTAAATGCAGCAACATAATTTGTTAAATCCTGATCTAAGCATGCAGTAGCAAATGTCACTT
>VCJM01000942.1:0-11547 GCA_024139495.1 Backusella sp. ASU-2019c | reverse complement strand
TTTTTTTTTTTTTTTTTTTTTTTTTTACAAAAACAAAACTTCTTTTTTATTCTTTTGTTCTTTTATGCTTACCTAAATAAATAATATTTTAACTATAGTATTCGATTGGATTAATCGTAATCATAATAAATACTTTCCTTTCTATTATTCTTGCTCATTTTCTGCTTTCGTTTCTTCTTTTGATGGTATGTTATATATTTTTGTTTATTTATTTATTTGAATAGAACAAGCTAGAACGGATTAAACGGCTGTTGTGTATATTTATTATTTTATAGCTTATAAAGTGCATCTGTTTATCTATAAATATAAATATGCCTAAATTAACATGACATTTGTGATATTTGCTTGTTCTTTATTCGTACTATAGAAGTATACATAGACCCTTTATATGCTGTACTTTGAAATATGCTTGTAAATTAGTCTTCTTCATTATCTAAAATAAAGAACCCTTGATGTTTATTTCGTCGTATGTTTATCATAATGATACACAACAAAGTAAATATTACACAAATAAATTGTGTGCCGAGGATGAGACCTTCTTTTATCAAGGAGCTGTAACTGTTACCAGTGAAGTTTTTTTTTCTTTTTTTTTTTTTTAAAAAACAGCTTTTTCTTTTTGTTTGCATTTTACTTCTTTCCCTTCTATTTTTATCAGGCTGTTATAACTTGTTAAAAAAAAGAGGGGACTTCTGACACTTTACACCTTATTGTGAATATGTACCTTGAACTTGTCACTCGAAAATAATGTAAACAAATAAACAGGTTGTTTATTTTTCGGCTCTTTTTATTTATTGGTTTATCAATAAACACACATTCAAGAATTTCCAGTTTTTATGAGATGCCACTTTTTTTAATGTGAGAAAAAAAAAAGTGCTGCATTAAAATTTGGAGGTTTTTTCTTTTTTTAGAGAAAGGGGTGATCATAAGACTGCCCACGATCTTCTTAACTGCTGGAAACTGACAAAGATCCAACCTGGGACTTTTGCTCCTTTTTGGTTTGAATCATTATTTATGCTTTAGATCAGTGTGAGAAGATCATTTGCTCTTTTTAAAGTAGTTAAGATTAAAATGAGCTAAAAAACAATGTTTCCATAATGGCTCTAAAATTAATAAAAAGGGTTTAATTTCATTATGCCAAAAATACTAGTTGAAGAGGGAAACTTTCCCATCTAGTATTCTGGTATCAGTGTCATAAAATATCTATAAATGGTGCTTTGTAAACAAAGTCTTCAAGCAGCTATACGCTCGATTTCAATGGATTTCGCAATCTAGTTGAATAGAGTTCATGTATTTTCATTCTTGTGTCTTTCTCATTGACATGACATTGTTGATAATCAGGAACAGTCTTTGTAAATAAACTGATGTATCTTTTGATAAAAGAGCTCTTTTATTTTTCTTAGAAACAATACGGCTTATTTTGTGATTGTAGCAAACGCTCATTCAAAGGGTATGGATACATCGATATAAAAAAACAGTTATCAGGGTATGGCTTATTTTTCTATTTCCTATATTGTATGTTTCCGTTTATTATTATTGTGGTAGCATAAAAAGAAGTACACAAATGAGCCCCTCTCCCCATTCATTACCTTGGGTACAGATAAAGTGATATTTCGTCATAATGAAATGAAAAGAATATCATTATTAAAACCATGAATTAGTTTTATTGTTTTAGAGTTTCGTAAATCTATTCATCCGAAAATCATGACATTTATTCCTTAATCACCCTCAATCAGCATCAAAGGTGAATAAAATCTCTAGTAATCTTTGTTGAGGTTTACTAGAGGCTGGTGAATCTATTTTAATGGCGCAACATATAGAAAACATTTAACGACGCTCCTATAAGGCCTCTTTAGCCTCAGTTTCTTTTTCCATTGTTCAAAAAAGCAGATCTCACACTAAAATGAATCTGGCAATTTCAATATTTTGATATTTCAGGAACAGGTTTTACCATGACAATGAAATAAATTTGTATATTCATGTCGATCACGTATACAATAATGGAACTGCGAGTAAAAAAAAAATCGGGATTATTTTCTACTACAAAGAGTACAACAAAAGTTGTAGAAAAAGAAAATATAACAAAGAGGTTGAAGGAAATATAAAAGAAAGAAGGAGAAAATACAAACATTTATTATTATTATTTTCAATTTCTTTTTAAAACATACATTATGAATACCCCTCTCGAGAGTAAAAACGTTTTGTGGGCTCCAATCCAAACAGATAAACGTAACCCTAAAAAAAACACAATGTTATTTTACAAAAATTTCTAAACATCCTTAATGTTTTGTTAGATGTCTTTTCCGATATGATAAGAAAACTTGGTATCAATAGTGTTATAGCAGAGGAGGTAAAAAGCTTGGATGACCTTGGCAGTCTCGATAAAAAGTAAGCCGCATGACATGGGAAATAAATAATGAAAAGAATTGTCCATAAACTAATTCACTTCTTGGCTTATAAGTGAGCTTTATGGTTTTATCCTTTCTTACTCAAGCCCGCCAGATAGAGCCCCTCGGTGTATTGGAGCGAATGGCAGTCAGCATATTCGCATGTATCATCAGCCCAATGATAATTCGGCACCTACCGTTGCCTTCTTGAATATCCTGTGTAATTTGGACATAAACAAGGGAGAGATACTTGAACCTTTTTTTAACTCTACAAAAGCTCTTAATTCGGTGGTAAGAAAAATGCTTAGTCATACATATAGTTACAAAGAAATAATCTCATTTTTATATAGGACGGCGGTCTTAAACTTGGTGATAACGAAGCAATTTGTGATTTACATAATATTTATAGTGTGTAAGTGTATCTTCATGTATATATATAATTTTTATTGATGCGAATGCATAAATAGAAACGAAAGTGACAACGTGAAAGAGTGTGACCCTAGTAATCAATATCATGCCTTTATTTACAAGAATGACTACTTGTGGAAACTCGACGGCCAAACAAATTGTCCAAGTAGAGAAGGAAAACATATTAATTGTATGGACCAGTTACGTCACATTCTTTCACGAGCACCCGAAGAAAAGAGTGATGTTGAAATAGTTGTCTTTACTAAACACCCAGCTATGCTCATGGAAGATCAACTGCGTGGCTGCATAAAGGACCTTGACAAGCTTGATACCGATATAAAAAACGAGATCAAGGGAAATTTGGATCCAGTAGAAGCCTCCCAAATAAAACCTCTTTCTTTAACCAAAGCAGGTCGAGCAATGTATGCGAACAGAAATGCGTTGGAGTTTGTTATAAGGAACATAGAGGAAGATATCCGACATAAAAGAATGGAAATTGAAATAAAAATGAACCATTTCTATGAAAAGAGGAGAGCCAAACTTGGTTGGGTACCGGCTTCTCCAAGTGATCACTCTACAGACCAAGAAGAAAGTACGCCGACATCAGATTTTAGCAGTGATCGCTCTGATGAGCCCAATAATATGGAGAACCAAGACGAGAGCGTGTCAACAGAAACGTCCCCAAAAGATGAAGAGTCCACAGACCAACAAGAACGTATACCGCTACTATTTTCTGGCTATTACCTTGGTGATCAACTCGATCTTCTGGAGGAGCAGGATGAGGCGGTACAAGCAGCAAACTTCCTAGAAGATCAAGATTATACAGCCTTGCAACAAATTACGCCACCATCAGTTTCTAGCTCTGATCTAGCTAATGTCCCCGAACTTGTGGAGGATCACAATGAGGCGGTAGAAAAAGTCACCTCCCCAAAGAAAGAAACATCTACAGACCAACAATTAAGTCCTCCACCTTTGTCTTCTGATGATAATGCAGTGGATGGAACTGGTTTTATAGGAGAACATAGTATGGTGGTTGTAACAGCATTATTGGAACTAGCGAAGGAGAGCACAACTTCTATTGGTTGCGAAAAAGAAGAAAAGGTGACGAAACCAGCAGGAACAGATAAAGATATTAGAGAAACTGACGGAGAGGTCAAAAGCGATACTGAAAATATTCCAAGTACATTCCAAAACAGCCCTAAAAAACGTAAACGCGATAGCAACGATGATGATAACAGTGAAGAGGATATGACAAGATATCCTTCCAAGAAGAAATAAAATTCACCCTCGTTAACTAGTTTTTGCATTTTCATTATTATAATTTTTCTAAAAAATCAATAAATATTATTCTTTTCTTATAACTTAAGGATTCCGCTTTTTATACTCGACTGTATTTATACATTGACACAGGACTTCATAACTCATCCCAACTCTTTAGTTTTGCTGTGATTGATTAAACCTGATTTATTTTATTAGTTTAAATTTCACTTCCTACATATCAAATCTTGGTTTCTTTAGGATACGAGTTTTCAGCCTTATTTGTAAAACTCATAAAATATCGATTTTGTAACAAAAAAAAAAAAGTCATCTTTAAATACAATTAAAGTCACTTTCTACTTTCTAAAGTTGATTTTGTATTTAAAACCATTCAAAGATTAAACTAGTAATTGTAGGATGTCAACAATAGAAAAGCCAGAAACATTTGATATCAATGTATAAATAAATGCTAAGCACCAATTCTACCAATGGACATTGTAAACATTGTATTTATGCAGCTGATATTACTCTAGGAAAGAGCGAGGGAAAATCATGCATTGGTTTTCTTGATCTTCCAAATCTAACTGAGCCTCATCTTGCCCAAAACCGTGCTTTATTGATCAACATATCAGTCGAGAGCTGGCATAAAGGAGTTTGTTTTATTATCTTGTAATCAGTAGCGTCTGGTGTCGATACGTTTTTCTCATTGTGTGTGCCAAGTCAAAAAATAGAAAATAGAATAATCCATGAGGTTGATTCATCAGAGTGGTTCAAAATGTAGATCCTTCGTGGGTAAAGTTTTTTTTTTAAAGTTATGTCTAGGGCTGAGTTTTTAGACATCAGAATCTGCATAATAATAATAAAAACATAAGATTATAGCGAATTTTACGTGATTGAGAAGGGATATCTTATTTTTGAAATAGTGCAGCGTGTATTTTCTCTTCATATTTGTTCATGCTCAGCTCTAATATGAATACCCGCCTCGTTTCAGGGTGAAGTCTCGAATCATTATTTTACAGAAACGGGATGACGAACACGTAAGCTAAACTCAAAATGGGAACCAAAAAAAAAAAAAAGGTTTATATAAAATGACACCAAAAAATGCGTCTGATATTTTTTTTATTATTTGCTTCTCTTTTTCACACACTGTTGTAAAAAAAAAAAAAAATGGAATTAAAAGGTTCTTGCCACTGTGAAAAGGTCAGTTTTACTGTTACCTCTAATACACCATATCCTGTAAGTTGGCTCTTAAAGTCTTATATAAAGTTGATCATTAACCAAAGTACACAAGTTTATGTATTGTTATTGGTTAGTATCAGACACGCGTATATAGGGATTTTCTTTCTTGCATGAAAGGAAGCGAATAACACTCTTTTTTTTTTAAAAAAAAAGTTCAATTTGTCGTAAATGTCAAGGTGGAGGCGGATATGCCATAAATCTCGGTGCGCAATATGACACTCTAAAAGTTGAGGGAAAGGAGTATAAGAAGTAAGAAAACCTTTTTATAAAAAAAAAAAGAAAAGATTATCAAACATTTTAAAATAGGGAATATCGGGCCGTAAAAGACAAAGCCACGGGTGAAAAATGGTAGGTTGATATTTATAAGCAAAAGTATAAAAAAGACATTCTCATTTTATTTCCTTAAAAAAAAGTGGAAACGTTCGACACTTTTGTGGTGAGTGTGGTAGCCACTTATATGCCCACGATGAGGCATGGGGGCACTTGGTCTTCCCTTATTCCAGTGCCATTGATACTCCATTACCTAAAGTGGATGAGGATAAAATCAACCACATCATGCTTGACTTTAAGGCAGACTGGGTTCCTGCTCCAAAGCCTGACCCCTCCAAAAATGCCTTTACTGAATATCCCAACATGTCGCTTGAGGATTGGCATAAAACATTTAACCATTATATTGAATGATTATATTCTTATTCATTAATAAAATCATTATGGAAAACTATTTATTTATATTGGTGGTTTTCAGTGTATAATGTCTGTAAACAAAATTTGCTTGTTTTTAACCACTTTGCACTTCTTAAAGCTTGGTGACGAGTTGGTCATCATAAAATCGAAAACCCGAAATGTTATGTAAATGTGCGCTTTTGCATAAAAAAATAAGGTTTGTATTTTGCAGTGATAAAATATACGATGACCCAATTCGATTTATTTTTGTACATCTGAATATTTTTTATTATATAAATGGTATACAAAGTGCAGCATATAAGCCCCTGCATTCATCGTTTGTGTTGTAAAAGTTCAATACTTTGTTCTTATAATTACGTAAAAATAAAGTTATGGACGCATAAGCCGTGAAATGTACAAGAACGTTTCCGTCTGTGTCAAGTACATCATAGCAAAGGAAAGAATGAGGAAAGATAAGTACACTACTTTTGATATTCACGTTCATCATTTTTAATTCTCACACCAAAATTATGGTGTGAAAACGCATAACAAATAATAAACAAATTCATTTTCGTTTTAAACGTGCAGCTTTCGTTTTCCCGTAATTCATTTTCGTTGCAATCTTGAATGTTTTGTTTTCCCGTGGAATAAACCGAATTATCTTGTATTGTTTTTGTTCATAAACAGAATGGTTAGACATGACAAAGGTCTTCCTTACAGCATGAAACTAAAAAAAAAAAGAGAAATTGAAAAAAGTCGGGTGATGAAAAGCCCAAAAAGTCACACAAAAAAAACCTTTTCCCCTTTTATTATAAAGTTGTTCATTTAACTTCTTTTTCTTCTTCTTCTTTTAATTTTTATTGAATATATAAAAAAAAAATGCCTGATTATAGAATTGAACGTGATACATTTGGTGAGCTCCAAGTCCCTGCTGATAGATACTGGGGTGCACAAACCCAAAGGTAAGAATAAAAAGGAGCGGGTACGCGTTTTAAAAAAGCCAACACCTTTTATTACCAAGATCTTTACAGAATTTTAAGATTGGAGGACCTACTGAGCGTATGCCACCCGCTTTAATCAAAGCATTTGGTATCTTGAAAAAGGCTGCTGCTAAAGTAAACATTGAATTCAAGTTGGATCCAAAGATCTCAGAGGCTATCCAAGCTGCTGCTGATGAGGTATAGAACATATTTTCTTGATTTTTTTAATCTAAAAAAAAACAAAAACAAAAAACCAATTAACCCCCGCCTTTTTCCATGGCGATATAACACTTCAGGTAATCTCGGGTAAATTAAATGATCACTTTCCATTGGTAGTCTGGCAAACTGGTTCAGGTACCCAAACCCAGTAAGTTGGATAGTCATGAAATGCAGACAAGCATCATCTAACCGTTTAATAAAAATAATCCCTTGTTTAGCATGAACGTAAATGAGGTAAATAAATGGAATAATATGAGCAAAAAAATGAATAAAAACTAACATCATGTATCAAGGTCATTTCAAACCGTGCTATTGAGATTTTGGGAGGTAAACTTGGAAGTAAAACACCAGTTCATCCTAATGACCACGTTAATATGAGTCAGTCATCAAATGATACGTAAGTTGCATTATTCTCGTCTATGAAATCATTCATCTAAAAAAAATAAAACCCCCTAAAAAGGTTTCCTACCGCCATGCATATTGCTGCCGTTGTAGAGATCAACAATGATCTCATTCCAGCATTGACGGAACTGAGAGATGCACTCCAGAGCAAATCGGATGAATTTGCGGACATTATCAAGATTGGTCGCACACATCTCCAAGATGCCACCCCATTGACACTCGGACAAGAATTCTCGGGTTATGTCCAGCAATTAACATATGCTATTGAGCGTATTAAGGATACATTGCCTCGCTTGTCCCGATTAGCGCAGGGTGGTACTGCTGTAGGTACTGGCTTGAATACCCATAAGGGTTTTGATGTCAAGATTGCCCAAGCGGTTTCGGATTCCACTGGCTTTCATTTTGAAACTGCACCTAACAAGGTAAGGGGAAAGCTTGAAAGAAAATAAGCATCACCATAACTTATGTATTGTAGTTTGAAGCTTTGGCCTCAAATGATGCCATGGTAGAATGCTCTGGTGCTCTCAATACAATTGCAGCATCCTTGATGAAGATTGGAAATGATATTCGCTATCTCGGCTCGGGACCTCGTTGTGGTTTGGGTGAACTCAGCTTACCCGAGAATGAGCCGGGATCTTCCATTATGCCCGGAAAGGTCAATCCCACTCAGTGTGAGGCATTGACCATGGTGTGTGCACAGGTCATGGGTAATCATACAACTGTTACAATTTCCGGTAGTTATGGTCAATTTGAGGTAATTATGGTAGAAAGGAAATAAGAGATGAGTGATGGTGAAAAGGAAATAAGGGGTGTATATGCATGATACTTGTAACTATATGAAAAATTAACCTTTTTTTTTTTTAATATATATGTCCACTTTAAAAGTTGAATGTGTTTAAACCAGTTATCATCAAGAATGTACTTCAATCCATCAAGTTATTGAGTGATGTCTGTCACTCCTTCAAGGATAACTGTGTTGTTGGTATTGTTGCTAATCGTGAGCAAATTCAATCCATCATGAATAGAGTAAGTTTTATAGAGTTATATTTCATGTTTCCATGGATATTAAAAGCTAATATGTATACATATCAACTGTAGTCTCTCATGTTGGTTACTTCACTTAACCCTGTTATTGGTTATGACAAGGCCGCCCAATGTGCCAAGAAGGCTCATAAAGAAGGCACCACGCTTAAAGAAGCTGTTTTGTCGTTGGATTATTTGTCTTCTGAAGATTATGATCATTGGGTTAAGCCCGAATTAATGATCAACCCACAATAAGGCTGTATCCGTAGTGTTGTTTTTTTTGCTATTCTCTCCTTTTATGTGTGACTGTTTTCCAAAAAATATGAAATAATAATAATAAAAAAAAACTTGATTTGTTATCTTTTGCTTAGATAAAACAATATCTGTAAAACAAATAAAAAAAAATGTCATCATTAACCTCACTCGGCGTCAGTAAGTCTCGACTAAGAGCAGATACGGTTTTTTCTTTGTTATTGATTTTTTTTTAAAAAAAAAAATAGACAAAAATAAGGCAAAGTTTGCCCCAAAAGCAAATCGCAGCAAAGTACGAAAAAGACCACAGGCTGATGCCACTACGGCAGCAACTAATGAAGAATCTTCTTCTAAACATAAAGAGATCTCGACTATTATTGAAAATAAACAAGATACAACCCTCAGACCTCGAGAGTTTAGTCCTCCACCTCCACCTCCAATCACACAAAAAGCACAAATCGAAACTAGCAATGTTAGAAGAACACCTGTTGTTCGTGCAGAGCCTGGATCACCCTCAACCCCTACTCCTAATTCACCCATTCCAACTCCAATAACTCACAGTATACCTTCCTTTTCATCAAGCAAAAAAGAGACGGTATCGAAAAACGAAACTGCATCGAAAAAGGAGTCCTCTTCAAAAAAAGCATCAACAAAAAAGGCACCTTTTACCAAAAAGCCATCCAAAAAGCCATCCAAAAAGCCATCATCATCAACAGCAATAACAGCTGGCGGAGTATCCTTAAGCACACCAAGCAAAGGCACATCGTTTGCTGCACCTTCTCGAAGCAGTGGCACTTCCATTACAATCGGCGAACGCCGCCCACGCACCGAAAACGATAAAGAAAACGAAAGTGACGAAGAACAAGAAGAAGACGAGAAGAAGGCTCGAAAAGCTAAAAAGAAAAGACTTGAAGACTTGAGACCCGAAGAGCTCAAGACACTAGACGATATTGATTTTGATCCGTCACGCCTGGATGATCTTGATAGGCCCATGACTAACTTTACAAAGGATATCGATGGTATTGTCTCCAAGAACTTTAGAGAGATGGAAAAGACTCGATATGCCCAAAAGGAGAAGCAAGAGGCAATAAAAAGAATGACAAAGGAAGAAATTGACCTGTTGAAGCAGAAAGAAGTCGAGGAAGAAGAAAGAAAAAAGAAGCAACTGCAAAAAGAAAAAGAAGAGCAAGAGCGAAGAAAACGAGATTCTGAAAATTCTGTTATTGAAGAAAGGTAAGACTGGGTGGGTTATTTTACACTCATCTGTGTTTCTAAACTGTCTTTTTTTTGTTAGTAATAATGCGCTTCAAGTTCGAATTGTTGATGGGCAGATTGTGTTGGATATGGACTCGCTAACGGTGGAGCGGCCTCATGGCACAGCAGCTTATGATGAAGGATCGATGGAAGTAGTGGAAGAAAGTGCAATGACTCGGAAAGTGAACAGTAAAACATACGGCAGACACAAAACAACACGGCGCTGGGACGCAATGGAGACGGAAGAGTTTTATGAGGCGATTTCGCAGTTTGGCACCGATTTTGAAATGATTGCAAACATTCTTCCCGGCAGAACTAGAAACATGGTGCGTTCAAAGTTCAACAAGGAGGAAAAGGTGAATCCAAGCAAGGTGACACATTATATGATTAAGAAAAGAAAGACAATGGGTAAGACGAAGAGCGCTTTATTTGATGCTGTCTATTTTACTAATGCACACTAATCATAATAGACTTGGAAAAGTACAAGAAAGTGGCAGGTGTGGAATTTGACGAAGTACCCGATGATTTTTATGATTTGGAATTGGTTTAAATGAAAAGAAATGATATAGAAAAAAAAACATAGAAATAAAGAAACACAGAGACCCTTCATATAACTGTAAATAACCACACAAATATCTCTCGTTTTCCTCTCTGTTTTTTAATAAATAATATATACATACCCATTTTCTTTTTTTGTTGCAAGTCGTGTGTGCTTGCATGTGATTTCTGTGCTTTATAGCTTTTATTATTATGTGATTAAATGGGAAGGGAAGGGAAATAGGCGTGCGTGCGTGGACCATGTAAGGCTATGATATCACCATTGCTTGTATAACACCATTCTTTTGTATCGGTATTGTATTATTTTTTGGTGGCGGCAATGGCACATCTTCATCCGTTACTGTTGGCACAATTGTTTGTTTATTGGTTAAGATACGCCCTAAATAAATAAGCTTGACATTGGAGCTACTCAAATGTGGTATTAAATGCTGTCGTAGTCCTGCAATGTTTAAATAGGGTGCCTCAATAGGTGCCTCAATTTTGATATCCTGTCCATTACTTGAAAGTCGAACAAAAATCGGCCATGTTTCTATTGATTGTTGTTTTTCATTGTCTATATTCTCTTTGGCAAGCGCCTTTTCAGCATGTTCGGAATTCAGGGATGAGGTAGATGGTCTGGTAATCGTCACTTCAATGCCATGCTTCTTCTTTATGTTACCTGCTGTTTCATGTGACTCTTGCTGTTGCTGCTGCTGTTGAGGGGATTGAGTTTCTGCTATTATCGTTAAATCATGTCAGTCATGCTCTGCCATAATGAAGCTGTATCATACTCACATTGTGCTTCTCTTTCAGGCGTGGATGAACAGCAACCCATTATACTTTATATATATATATACGGGGTTATAATACAATTATTCTTTTTACAATTAAATAAAAACGAAAAGAAAAAGAAAGAAAAATGTTGTGAA
>VCJM01000940.1:27204-48400 GCA_024139495.1 Backusella sp. ASU-2019c | reverse complement strand
TAAAAAAAAAAAAAAAAAAAAAAAAAAAAAGACGGTGTTTAATCCACCCTCAGCCACAAGTCTTCTTATTTGATGTTCCACCAACAAGAGAGCATTGGGTATGCTCATCAACTTTGTAGTATTCGTTCTTCTTTTCTTTTTTAGCTTAACAAAGCGAATCAAATTCTCGATCATGAACAGGTGTTGGACAGCTGCTAGAAAAAAAATAAACAAATAAAAAAAAATGATATCGTTGAACAGACGAGCCAAGAGTTGTCTAATCAAGTAAAGCTTTCGATCGCGCACTATTCGATTCCCATCACTATTTCATTATCAAAATCTCGATATAGTAGCATTCTCAGTACACCAAATAACTAAATTAACCATAAAAAAAATTGAGAAATAGCGTTATTTCATCCAACATTGACTTGAATAGTCTTGTAATTGAAAAAAAAAAAAGGCATACTTTGTTTGTTGGTAAAGGCCAACAGCATTTTACATCCTTTTGTTTATATTCGGGTTACCAGGTCCTATTTACAGATTCGATTTTAAGGATAGTGATACGTTGTCACAAAAGTGTCTCACTCGTTTTGATTATGCATGAACAATATCAGCAATGGGAAAACACTTTCACTCTGGATCATTATACATGTTGGAATAGAACTGATCTGGAGGTACTGGCATCTATCTTTTAGTAAACAAGATATTTAATGCTGCTTTTGAAACACTTGCTTTTCTCCTCATTTTTTTTCTTCTTCTTTTTCTTTCTGGCATGATCCCGTGGCACTACATATATGTTTACTTTTATTGATTCGAAAAATAAATACATATTACTTTTTACTGAAGTGACGAGAGAAAGTTTATATTTTAAAAATATGTCAATTATCGTAAAAGAATGTTGAAGCAAGTGATGATCTCTGGCTTTTTTTTGTGTGTGATTCCTCTGGTTAATCTGACCTAAACAGAGAAAATAAAAGCACAAAAAAAAAAAGTGGTATTGTAAATTATAAAAATAAGCCTTTTCATTTCAAGATATTCTTATATTGATATTCTAGACAATAACAGGGACTGCTATAATAGCCATTCTGCTCTATGTTTCGATTCTTAACAGTTTTTTCGTTCTTGTTGTTTTGCATTGCTCGTCTTTGAAAGAGAAAATTCTATGAGATACTCCACATGATGAAACAAAAGAGGACAATAGTAACCTTTTCTCAAAGGATCAGAAAATATCCCAGGATAACAAACATTCCTTTGGGAAAAGAAGCTGTGCTTCTCTTTTACATGTGGATGATATATTATCCATCAACCGTTTAATGGATCTATCTTAGATTTAAGTATAAATCAGATTCACTAAAAATCTACTCTGTTCAATTGCCATTACTATATACCTCCAAGACAATATCTACTTGCGAGAATGCATTGGTCATGGATACTTTTGTGGACCAAACACATTTGAACGTCTAAATTAAATTGATATGGTCACATGAATGATTGTAGTTCTCTCCGCTAATTTCTATCATCCATGAGGTCTTGACAAGCACTGAAAAAGAGAGAAAAGAGGTTTTCGACATGATATTACAGGCGGGGTTGTTAATCAAATGATCAACTTTTAGTGTAGAAAATATTTCAATCCGACAATGCCTCGAAAAAAAGAGCGGTATGTGTATTTCTTAAATTTTTATGATTTATACCCTTTTGAGAAATCATTCTGGAAAACAATCTCTATAAGTGTGCTATATTGTTATATTGACAGTCTCCACCTTTTCATGAATCAACGTCAAATAATTAGATCAGTTTTGTCAAGGAAATAAATTGATATTTTCTCAAAAGATAGCTTAACATGAATCAAAACTAGTGTAAATTCACTCTCTTCAAGCAGTCTTGGTTCAAAAGACTATATTTTAGTTTCTTTAACTCTTCCTGTTCCTATTTATATATACATGTACACTGTTCTTCATATTTCTTGTTAGTATATAGCTGATTATCATCGCTAGTCACGATTGTAAACAAGCTACAAGTAGTGGGGTGTTCCGACAATTCCGCCCCCTTCTTATATGTACGATTCTTCCGTTAGATAACTGAAAACAATTGCCATTAAGCGAGACCAGACTAGAGGTCCCGGGTTGTTCTACTTTGCAGGTTATCCCGAAAATCACCCACAAAACTGGACTGTACTTCCAGACCCTTTCATTGTAAACCTAAGGTATTCTTGGAAGAATGACAAGTTAAACTTTGTATTAAGACCTTGTCGAGACCTTTTAAAACCTAAATACAACGAGGCCGATATTTCCCAAGCCATCTCACTTCACAGTAGAAGTGTATATTTGCTTAAAAGGGAGCACATATATAACTAGACGCCTTTGTCCAGGTCCTTCCGTTGCATTCTGATAGAAACGAGTTTACTGATTCCTTCAACTTAGTTTGTAGGTAGGAGTAGGAATCTTATATTAAGTGAAGCCACCCAGGAACCTAAACCTGTGACAGAAAGGAAACATAGCGGCCATTTAACCACAGCAGGCAGATTCTACAAGACTGCCGATGAAAGCCATCTTAAAACTACGCGTTTAGTCGATTGTAGCCAAAACTCAAGTCTATCTGCATTAAAATAGATACTCTCTCGCTAAGAATAAGTGTGTCCATTTAATTAAAGAACACTTTGGTCTTACATTTACCATGTGATATAATTGATGAATGAGGAAGAAATCAGAGATATTAGAGATGTGCCATTAGCTTACAGCTGTTATCACTATCGCATATTTTTTTTAATAGAAAGAATTAGGCGGTGCTGTAAAATTGGTCAATAAACACGTCAATGGGAGCTGAAATTTTCAAAATACGAACAATTGTTACTTTGCTTATCTTTTTAGTAAATTAAACATGTATTTATTTAGCATAAAGAAGAAATAGGATTAAGATAAAGTGAATGGCAAGAATCGTTCTTCTGGCCGTAAATAGGGCAGCGTAATGAAAAGGATCTTTATTCAAATAAAATTAGAATCAAGGTGTTGCCTTTGCGATCTCTTGTATTACTAAAATCCTTTACACATAAAGCCACTTCAAAGGAGTAACCCCACTACACCATACCCAATATCTAATGATACACTGTACAAATGATTATATTGATACAGCTCGAATGAGCACTCAATTCACGGAAATACGCATTGTAAAGATGATGAAATATGAAGTAAATGTTTGCATCTGATATCTACATGTTGATGAGCATCGATATCACATGATTTGAAAGGTGTGTGTGTGCGTATCGGCCGCTGGTGGACATGATAATGACAATGTTTAAAATATTTTTTGTTTTACGTTCTTCTTTTTCTTTCACATCTTTTAAACTTAATAACAAAGTTTCCGACCGCTTCAATGGACTCAAGCACACAGCCAAGTTGGTCTTGTGTTTCTTTTATCTTGGCGCAACATGTTATTCAAAACGAATTGCATAAACGCTTTTTAACGACAACTGAACAAAAATATTTTGAAGATGCGACTTGTTCATTAGCGACGTGGATAGGCTTTATGGACTTGAGTAACGAGACTGTCGCCTTTCGAGTGAGAACACTGCTTTATGAACAAATGATTCCCCACTTATTCAATACGAAATACTGCTGTCATACAATTGTACTGGAGCCAATGCTGGATCAGGCGCGAAAGTTGGAGCTACCCGATCAAGTACAAATCCAAAAGGAATGGGAATCTTTCAAAGAGATGCACTTGAAGGAAGAAAAAGATGACCAACATCAAGATAAAACCATCGTTAAAACTGAGCCTGGTATATATATATATATTTATATATTTTGCGTGTTGATAGTGGTTAGAAACTACACTTACTTATGGTGATTCATTTAGGCACTGAAGAAGGATCAAAAGAAACATCATCAAACGTTAAAACCTCAGAAGACCTAACCAATACAACAAGCCATATACCTTTGAGAGAGGTGTTCCATACACTGGAAACAGACAAGTCAGCTATGATTGAACAACGAAAACTTGAAGTAAGACGAAAAAGACAAGGTGTTATTTTCTTGATATACGAATACATATTGATACAATGATAATTGCTATAATACAAAAAAACAAAAGGAGTTTGAAGCGCAAGAAGAGCTAAACGAGCGTGAAGAAGAGAAAGAAAATGAAGCTGCAAAATCAGTAAGAAACGTCGATCAAGAATGGCTTGATACTTGGTAATAACTCTTTGTCTTTTTGTAGTTGTCCATGTTTAATGCTGATGGGAACTTTAACCTAAAAGTAAGTGTGAAACGATCAAACAGCAATACTACTTGGCTAATCATTATACAATAGTATTTACTTCAAGGAATTGTGGCAAATAGACAGAAAACTTCATTATCAGATCGTGAATTGCAAAATCTGTTATCTGATTTCAAACCACACCGTTCAAAATGGGCAAATGACGACAGAGTGGGACAAGAAGAACTCTATGAAGCATGCGAGAAGGTGCTGATGGATTTAAAAAACTATACTGAACACTCGACTCCATTCTTGAATAAAGTGAACAAGAGAGAGGCACCAGATTATTTTGAAGGTTTATACTATATTTATAAATAATATATGTATATATTTATTCATCTCGTTGATTAAAATAGTCATCAAGAAACCAATGGATTTTGGCACAATCACCAAAAAGCTAAAAAACCTAAACTACAGGTCAAAAAAGGAGTTTGCAGACGATTTGAATTTGATCTATGATAACTGTTTGATTTACAATACTAATCCAGCAAGTGAATATCGAAAACATGCAAATGCCATGAGACGAAAGACCGACAGGTTGATGTCGCGTGTGCCTGATATTGTCATCAAGGAGAGAATCGAAACAGAGATTGAAGAGGAGGGTGATGAAGTAAGTGACGAGGATGATGGAGAACCACGACGTGTATCCGGAAAAGTAAGTGACAATCTATTACAGAGAGCGAGTGTATGTTATTAATATATACGCAACAAGTCCTCTGGTAAACATACGGTTTCAGTGGAGCGTAAAACAATACCAGCATCCAGTCGCAATGACCGCAGATCACGCGAAAGGTCAATAGCACGCTCCTCAAGCGCAGCACCATTCACTACAGCAGATACGCCTGATACAGATTTCGTCATGACTCCCGATGGTATGACGTCTCACAAGACGCATGGAGGAAAACGAGTGAAAAAATCAGATATTGGGGAAGATATGGATATGGATAATACGGATGACAAAATGATGGAGGAGATGGATGATGATATGGCTGAACTACAAGACCAAGTATGGAGAGACACAACAAAGAAAACTCGTGCTAAATTAACAGTAAGTAAATGGCTCCATTTTCATCTACTCTTTTACTGATAAATGAGAGTGTAGACGGATGTCGAGAAACAATATCAATTTTCATTTGGTGAGAGAGAAGCAATTGTTCGCTCAGGCCTTGATATGACACGGTTTTCGATGATGGAGCATTTACACAATAAGCCAGAGACTGTCAATAAGCTAGTGCAATGTGATAATGAAAAGTTTGCAAAGTGGATCGACCGTAGATCTGGTCAGACCACAATGTATGATGATTTGGATTTGGATTCAAGCGATGATGAAAATCTCGACGCTTTCTTCTCAAGAAAAATCACAAAGCCACTAAAGAAGGTGGAGGATTCTGCTCGATCAGATTTATTCTTGGCAGATTACCAATTGGGCAGTGGATTACCGGAAATTGATGGCGCGGTTGAAACACTAGTCGAACCAACTGTCAGTAATGGAGATAAGGCCATTGTTAGAAAGTCATCTATTGATTTGAGTCCAGAGGCATTAGCAACATCACAAGGGTAAACTTTATATGTTTAATTTATCAAATTAACTAGTATTTATATAAGCCTGTCTTGCTTTTTCTTTTTCTTTTTTTTTTCTTTTTTAGCTATTCAAATCTATCCTTAGATATCTTCCCAGAGTTGAAATTTCCAACCTACGGCACCAGCCCAATTATCGACAAAAACAATCGTAAACTCAAGCAAATCCGGCACATGTATGCTAAATGTAATTCGATTAAAAACAATATACCTGTAAGTAGTTATCAACACACGAACATTAATGACGAACCTAAGTTTACATGCGAAATAGATATCTACTCTTACATCAGCTATGGAAGAGGACATAAGTGGTCCAAGCTCATCTCATCCCGAAACTAGTCTTGTCGTATCAAATACATCCAAAATACCTCCATTTACTCTGGACCAACAATCAGGGAATCAAATGATTCAAAAAATATTAGCAAAACTTCTTACTCATGCTGGTTTTGAGGGCGCAAAAATAGGTGCATTGAATGTAATGACAGATATAATGACAGATTATCTATTGAATATTGGTAAAACACTTCGTTATTACTGGGATGATTGTGGCAATTCTATGGATGGTGATGTAAGTAAAAATAAAATAAAAAAAAGGGATGGAGGTACCGTTGTCATTTTTTTTTTAATATGGTTTTATATAGGAAATGCTGGTTCATGCACTTTATGAAAATGGAGTGATGGATATATCTGACTTGGAAAACTATGTTCATGATGAAGTTGAAAAAGGCGTTGGTAGATTAGATGATTTACACCGTCGGTTACAGACATCCTACCAAGAACTTTTATCAGTGAGTGAATCATATCACCTCTATGACCAATAGTAATACTATGTTTACTATGAATACAGCCATTCTAACAAGACTATTTTTAGGGTCCTATGGAGAAGCCCACTGAAGATGAAGAGAATCTATTAAGTGATGAAGAAACATTCATAACGTAAGTTTTTTTTTTTTTTTAGCTCTTATTAGTTGATCTACAAATCTGATTTATTCCTAAAAAAAGCGGTGTATTCGGTGAGGATTTGGGAGAAGATTACTTTGGTTTTCGCGATATTGGTCTTGACAAGGAGTACAATTTGGATGCACTTAATGTAAGTCATTTTTCTTACTCTTTCATCTAATCTTATATTGAACAAATTTAATAATGTATACATAGGTACCAAGTAGACTTTGGTTTGGAAAGTCAAAAGAAAACGTCAAAGTGGATGTCAAGTAAGTTCCATAACGTTTCTCATTCAAGATATATATATGCTAATTTGCACACTAACTTTACTTTTTTTTTTTCTATATACCTTACTTTCTTTACTCTATAAAAGGGTCGGAAAAGGTAATCTTGATAAATAATCTACAACAGCTTTTATATTCATCTAACACCATACATGTACGATATAGAGGTTTCATACAAATACCAACCTCCACCTGTTTTCGTGCCTGTCACTTCTGAAAAAAATATCATTGGGCTCTTGAAGCCGTATTTTGCAAAGAAATTATCAGATCCCAACAAACCAATTATCGAAGATGAGTATATTTTGAGTAGGAACAAGAATAGACCTCGCTATCCACCTACAAACCGAACAAATGCAAGTGGTAGAAAGAGGCCCTCTAAGGATCCTTCATTGGCTGGTGCTGCTGGTGGTGACAATAAGAAATCCAAGCGCAAACGTCCCACGGAAGAAATAATGGCCGAGAAAGCTGAACGGGCAGAAAAGAGGAGACAGAAACTAGAAGAAAAGGCACAGCGAATTGCAGAAAAAGAACAAAAAAAGAAAATGAGAGAGGAGCTCAAGGAGCAAGAACGGTTGGCAAAAATGGAGGCTAAAGAAAAGAAAAAGGTAACACGCATTTCTTATATATCAATAGACCTTGGTAACTTACTTTTTTGAAATGTTTGTTTAGGCGCAGCTTAAAAAGACTAAACAGGCACAAAAAGGTGCTTCCGCTCCTCCAGAAAGTGAATCGCCTGCTGTTGTAGAAGAAGAGGAATGATAAACAGATAATATTGTAGATAAAAGAAAAATAATACCTTTAATTAAATAAATTCCATTACAAACACTCATACTTGTTTAACAGTAAGCCATTGAAAAATGGCTGACATAAAACTGACTAATATTCTTAAATTTGAATCTTCCCCTTCATTATCTAAAACCGAATTCTTCCAAATTGATGGAGATGAGTATGATCTTGCCACACAAAATGAGGTAATGGGGTATATGCACTTACTTTTTTTTGGGTCAAAGAGTAATTTCTTCTGAAATCGCATATTGAAATATGTCTTTAGGTTACAGGTATTGATCTATAAGGTGATAGAATATTATGCATCCATTCTATTTATTTTCCCATTTAATAAGGCTCCTTCTATCTTAGCTAATGTGCATAGTGTAAAGTAGTTAAAATTCCACTAGCACCCCGCGATTTTACGACTAGTAAGGAAATGATGGAAAATATATAAAAACATCGTGATTGCTGTTGTTTATTTATAATACAAAAAATATGCGATCGTTAAAGTCATGTGTGAGTAAATCCAATAAATAAATTAATAGATGTCCCTAAACTTATTCGAGATTAATTAATCATATAAAGATGGAAAACGGAGGGAGCCACAAAACTATTACCCTAACAAAGGTATCAGAAGAAAATATGAGCAAAAAAGAATAGATGGGGTGGTAAAGGTATTATTACCTACTGTCCTTATTACGGGGCAATATAGACTACCTTTCAGTTTTAAAAATATATCTATCTGCAAGAGCACTGATGTAGATAAATTTGCAGGAATCACATTCATGTGTACAGACACACACATACGTACACAGACATATATATATATACTCATCATCATTTATAACATTGTACGAATCAAGTTAAATATGGCTGCTTGGAAACAGAAATGCGCAGAAGAAGCTTTATTCGTCAATATAAAACATAGCAAATAGCTGACTCAAAGTGTGATATTAAATTCGCTTTCTCTCTGAATTATTATGAAACCATCGTTTGAAGCTGTATGGTTTTTCATGATTGAAAATGACTTTATATGGTAATTTCGAGTTCTGATGATATCATTTGTAACTTTAAAAACAAAAGCTGTATCAATAGCAATAAAATATCAAGAAAGCAAATGGTTGAGGAGATAGAATATCAAAAGAACACCCATATCATTACATTCGATCTAGTCTAGCATCAGTAACCTCAAGGAATAATATTCATATCTAATTATCAAATTAACTTGAGAATAAATTTCCATTAAAAGTAAATATTCCATTCGATATTTATTTATAAAAAAAAAAAAAACGCTATTGTAAAGTATAGATTTTGAATCACAAGAGGTACTATTACAAACACCTCTATAGGATTGAAAATAAGTATCCTAAAAAGTCACTGAGCTTCATTTTACATATACTTGACAAGATCTATATAAAATAAAATAAGAAATAAGAAAAAGAGCTGTTTTATATGTCGGCATTTGGAAACCATATAAAACTTATGCAGTCCATAAAATAAATTTGATCATTTGTTGTTTATTTTTTTTTACCGCGTAATGTTTGTGTATAAATGCAGAACACACAAGTATCAAATTGAATACCGTGGGATTATGACTGGGTTCCGTGAGAAATTTGGAACTTGTCAATCCCCTTTCCTTGCATTCAGACTTTTTTAAACACTTTCTTTTTATAGCATTTCTTTTCTTTTTCTTTCCTCTCTTCTTATCTTTTTTCTTTATACTTATTTAATCAATGTTGGATATTGATGAAATCCGTAAGTTAACTTTCATTGATCCGAACCAGAAAAAAAACAATTTGGAAGAAGCCTGAGAAAAAATTAAATGCTGAACAACTTATTATTAGCTGTACAACCTAAAAGCAGTACCTTGCCCTCTGTGATAGCTGGAACCATAGGTGGTGAGTTTCAAGATATAGAATCCATGCTTTATTTTTTTTTCACTGATTTCACTAAAAACTTAAATAGGTTTATCTGGACTAGCAGTGGGACACCCATTTGGTAATTGATGTATAGTAACATTTATTTTAAGGATGGATTCTAATACAAAATAAATCTTCTTTTTTTTTTTACAGACACTGGTTTGTAATGCATTCTTCATTGTAGGATAACGTTAAATCTCAAATATAGTTTCATCTAGTAAAGGTCAGGTTACAATCACGAGAGTTAGCTTCTCGATACAAAGGTACATGGGATTGTTTCTCCACTATTGTGCGTCAAGAAAAGGTAAACTAATAGTTTATTTATTTATTTGTTTTATATACATATTAATTTAATCACTATAGTTTCTTGGATTATACAAAGGAATGGTAAGGCTAAAAGTGTCTTATCATTATTGCAATTGTAACTAATGTGATAAATCACCTTTATTGTTTTTTTTTTTTTGGATTTATGTATCATTTTTCTTTGTTAAGATGTCTCCTGCTGTAAGTTAAAACAGACATAAAACCGCTCATATTATAATAACGATACTAATTCCTCATTTTGTCAATAACAAAAAAAAAGGTCGGAGTTGCCGCTGTTAATGCAATTGTTTTTGGATCATACACTTTTTTATTAGAATACCAAGCGAAAAGACACTCTGACCATACCACATACAATATAGCACGGCCTCCTCTATTAGATGTTTTGATTGCTGGTATGGGAGCAGGTTTAGTCACAAGGTAAAATATTACCCTATTTTATAATTACTTTTTCTTATCTCATAATAAAAACAAATAAATTTTTAAATATGTAAAAATATATATATAGCATCGTGACATGTCCGATGGAACTAGCTAAAGTGCAACTGCAGAGCCAAACACAAAGCTCAGGTTTAACTTTAAAAGGACCTTTAGATTGTCTTAAACAAATGTATTCAAAAGGCGGTATTAGATTTTGTTTTAAAGGCTTGATGCCTACCGCACTTCGTGAACTTAGCTTTGGCCCTTACTTTTTAACATACGAATTCATTTGCCAAAACCTGTCTTCATCTCAAGAGAGTACATACGAATTAAGTGGATCAAAAGTCATTTTGGCAGGTGGCTCAGCAGGTATTGTTGCTTGGTGTTCAACTTATTTTGCAGGTAAGAATAAAAAAGGTTATTTTTTCGGAACCATCATTAACCTGGTAACAGATGTTGTCAAGACTAGAATTCAATCAGAACCTCACCGTTTTAAAGGCATCATGGACTGCATGAGATCATCCTACCGTGAAGAAGGGTGGAGAATTTTCTTCAGAGGTCTAACGCCTACCATTTTGAGAGCTTTTCCTTCCAATGCCGCTACTTTTGCAGCTTATACGTGGACAATGAAGTTATTCGAGACAAACTATTTGTCCCAGCATGCACAGGAAAAAGCACTGACTTGATGAGAGGAATGATGATTAGAATTTCAATTTATCATAAATAAGTGTATAATGAATATCTTTTTACACTATCTCTGTCGCCCTTATCTTCCTTATGCTCCCTCCTTTTTTTATCTTTTGCAACACCGAAGTCACGCTTACAACACTACCCCGTTGATACCGTAACAAACAACCAGAATGTACACTACTATGAATTTTGTTTTCACATTTTTTTTAACCCTTTAGACAATTAAGATTGTTTTTATATATAAAGTATCATTGGCGAAACATATATTGTTAATAATAATAAAGACTTGTGTGCAAATTTGGCTTATCAAAAAAAAAAAAAAAGTTAAAGTTATCTTTGCACTAAAACCAAAACGTGCATTACTTTGTATTTTTATTTTTAAAAACAACATGGAATACATCATCATACGTAGAAACAGGTACACCATTAATTCCTTTCTTTATATCGGCATCCAGCATGACCCACTCCTGTTGGTTATCCTTTGGATAAAAGATCGTATCGATATTTGAGCGTTTGGCTGCCACTATTTTATCTCTGAGCCCATCTACTTTTAGTACTTTCCCCGTTATCGTCATTTCACCCGTCATAGCCATGTTGGATGAAACGGGTTGATTAAATGCTAACGAAAGCAAGGATGTCGTCATAGCCATGCCTGCTGAAGGATCTGAAAAATAAAGAAACAGTTTATAAATGAAGTCAAAAACATAGAATGTTTCCTTTTACCATCTTTAGAGGCGGAGCCACTAGGGCAATGCAGATGGATACGAGCGGTATCAAAAAAGGCGTTTTTTGGGAATTTTCGAGCTAGTAGCGATTTTGAAAAAGTATAGGCGATAAGTGTAGATTCTTTTACAACGTCTCCTAAAGATCCTGTTGTAGACAACTGAGGCTTTATACCATGATCTGAGCAGGATTCTAAAACTGATTCAATAAAAACAGTAGAGCCTGTATAACAAGGAGAGAGCTATTATTAAAATCCAGTAGTATACATTTAAGAAACTCCTCCAAAACTTGCCTGCCTCTGTTCTTGCTAATGCCATAATGGTACCTGGAGGTGTATCTTTTTCATATAATTTATGAGAGTGGTATTTTTCAGGTCCAAGATAGTTCTTTAAATGGTTAGCATTTAATTCCAGAGACGATGAGACATCATCCAAAAGGGTTTTATCTTGCTGTTGATCTGACCGAATTTGGAAATGTGAATGACTTTCCTGTTCCTGAACCATTTGAAACGCCACCTTGCGAAATACCTTGTCGATGTTGTTTTTCAAACCTCTTACACCATCCTCATGACAATACCCATTGATTATTTTATGTACTGCATCATGTGTCAGAGCAACATCTGCATGACAGAGACCTGCATTCACTTTACAAGTAGGCACAAGATGACGTAATGCAATGTTTTCTTTTTCTTCAAAAGTATAACCAGATAATCGGACAATTTCCATGCGGTCCAAAAGAGGGACTGGTATCGTATCCAGTGTATTTGCGGTACATACGAAGAGAACCTTGGATAGATCGATAGGGATATCAATATAATGGTCCAAAAAATGATCATTTTGTTCCGGATCCAAAAGCTCTAAAAGTGCGCTTGCTGGAGCACTGTTCCCCGTTGTACCGATTTTGTCAATCTCATCAATCAAAATGAGGGGATTTTCTGTTTGTACCTTTTTCAAGGCATTCACTATTTTTCCCGGCATGGCACCAATATAAGTTTTACGATGGCCCTTGATTTCAGCCACATCTGTTAACCCACCAACTGAGAAGCGAAAGAAGGGTCGATCCAATGCTCTTGCCATACTCTTTCCAATTGACGTCTTTCCCACACCAGGTGGTCCACATAAGCATAGGATTTTACCGTGCGCTGAATTACGTAATTTATTCATAGCAATAAACTCTAGTATATGATCCTTTACGTCTTTTAGTCCATAATGATCCTCCTCCAGTATCTCTCTTGCTCGTTTTATATTATTATTCTCAACGGATGTTTTTCCCCAAGGTAGTTGTGTAATAGAATCCAAATAATCTCGCGTCACGTTAAATTCAGGCGTGCTGGGTTGCAGATGTGATAATTTTAATAGTTCCTATAAATCATCTATCACTCTTCTTTATATAATAAAATCACCCAAGAATCTTTTGAGCTCACCTCATGATATACTTTTTGGGCAGATTCTGTCATAAATAATCCATCTGCTCTTTCCTTGAATGTAGCCATCCACTTCTGCTTCATATCGCTATCCAACCCCAATTCCTTTTTAATTTTCTTCAGCTCATTCAAGAGGAAGCTCTCACGTTGCTTTTTTGTGATTTGAGAATCTGCATCTTTTGATATTTGTTCCTGGAGCCTCACATGGCCCAATTCCTTTTTTAATACTTCCAAAGAAAGCTGCAGTCGTTTCTCAACGGAGGTTGTATCCAATATCTGTTGAAGCTCGAATGGCTCTCCACTTACCGAGATGGATGCCGTGAAATCTGCCAGTTTCGAAGGTTCATTAAACACTTTAGCAGTTGTGGAGTAAGTGGAAATTTGATCTCGGAATGCAGGATTAAATCCCGCGATTTCTTTGAAACCTGTAGATATTTCGGATACGATGGCTTGAATCATGGGATCTGTTTTACAAAAGGGCGGCTCAATAAGGTTTTCGACATTTCCAAGTGAAATCATATGCTCTAATAGTATCAAGAAAAGAAAAAGGTTAATTCTATTTCTCTTAGATAATAATGATAAAAAAAAAAGACAGAAACCTTCAAACAAATCATTCTTGGTTAGATTAAAAGAGCTGTAAGACTTTTTGGACAGCTTAGGCGGAGGGTTTGTATTTGTCCATTTTATACTATCATCCATTTTTCCCATAAACTGGACATCACTGGTGAGTACAAGTTCATTTATTTTAATTCGACGGTGAGGATATAAGATAACAGAATAGCCTGTTTCGTCATTTTGTGTTGTACTAAATATATTGGTTATCTGAGCAAAGACGCCAGTTTGGTAGACTTGTTCCATGCTGGTGATGATGTCAATATCAACCTCTTCCTTTTTTATGAGAAATGCTCCGATATAAGGTTGCCCCCTTTTAATAAGACCTTTGATGACGGAAGCCACAAAGGGATCTCGTATAAAGATGGATCTATAAAACCCAGGAAATAACGGTTTTCGCATGATCGGAAGAGCAAATAATTGCGGGTATTCTTCCGGAAATGAAAAACTGGATTTATGCAACGTGCTTTTGGGAATAGGAGAAGAACGTATTTTGGTTTTGAAAACATCATCAAGTCGTTTTTTATAGGAAACGGAGGTTGTGTGAAAATGATGCTGCTGTTTTCTTCTCAGGATAAGATGACTCGAAAGGGATAGAATTGGTTTGCAAAGTTTTTTGTGACGAGCAATACGGATGGATAGAGGAAGTGACATGTGAAAATGTATTTGTTATTTATTTATATGCAAATATAAAGGATAGTAAAACAGATGGAATAATATAGGTAGATATATATATATAAATAAAAGAAGAGAAAATAAAAGAAAGAGAGAGAAAGAACAAAAGTTAAAGAAAAGATATATTTCTCATAGAAAATATATTAAAAAAAAAATAACAATGATACAAGAGATAAAAATAGACAGAATCAAATATGTAAAAGAAAGAAAGAAAAAATATGTACAGCTTTCTTTTTTATTTTTTATTTTTTTTTAGTTCATGTCCTACTTCTTTCTTTATTGACGCTCCAAATCGTGAGGGTTGAAATGAGAACCACGAGTAGTGTTGAATTGGGATATTTCGTCATTGTGATTAACAACTCTGGACTGGAGTGGTGGTGCAGGTGCAGTGATGGTTTCCTCCTTATAAAATGTGGATGATTCCTCTTTATTATCATTTTTCTGTACCAAGCTAGTCAGGGGTTCCAGTGGCAAGGCGTTAAAGTTATGGTGATGCCGGGTATCCTCATCATAAAGCTTACTATCAGTATCCTTTTGATTCAAATACTCTCTAGCTATCTCTGCATCTGCATCTGTATCAGGATTCAATAGATTATATTGATCATCACTTAGATGACGATCCTTTCTCAGTTGGATACGCTTCTTTGCCAGAACCACAGTGTCTCCACCACACATAAATACGTTTTTCAAAAACTGCGGAATGTAAGCCAGGAAGCCATCTGTAAATGCTTCAAAATAACCATCTTTTGGCTCCTCAATTGAATATTCCTTTGCATCCAAGCCAAAATAGATTTGCATAAGTATGGACACCACAACCATTGTACTACATATAATGAGTACATAGTAACCATTTTTGATAGCTTCTGCTGTCCAATGGGTGCCACCGCTATGTGCCGGAGTTCTGTCTGTGATGACATTGAAGTAGGAGAGTATAGAAAGCAAGATATCTCCAAAATAAAAGATGACCATGATAGGTGCTTTTACCGACCAAAACATACCATGTACTTTACATTTCGCTTCTTTCCATTCATCTTCATAAACTGAAATATACGTAAACAAGGCCATCAGAATAACAGAAAGTGATGCAAACTGAATCACTGCAAGATAAACATAAGCTCCTTTGGGGTCAAATTGTCCGTCACAGTAAACTCCTTTGATTTGAGTAAAGATTGAAATGGCAGCAGAAATAATGTTCCTATAAGTTTTGTTTTTTAATCCTATTGCTGCTTTGTTTGTTTTTTGTTTTGTTATTACCAGATGGGAAATTGAAGAACAAGAATGTCTACAATAACTCTAAAATGAAGACCCCACTTTGACTTGCTATTGAATGGATACGTATTGGTACCAGATTGATTTGTCCAAATGCACATTGATTTACTTACAGCTTAAACTTGTATATGCCAAATACCTTTGTTTCAATCGATACTTTCTTGCCTTCATTTCGCTCCCGAAAGGGCTGTAGATATGACTGAAAGCACATGTACAGATTATACACCGCAAATGATTCGAATAAGCGTGCAAAAAACAATATCACTGTTTCGTAATCGTATTTTAAATAGGACAGCCATGCAAGAATCGAGTAGGCTGCTGGATAGGCAATCACTCGTACTTTGTGACGTTGAATCTCTGGCGTATAATAATGGTGAAGATGTTCGTTAATCGTGTGAGAGGCAATGGTCAACGTGGAAAGAGCAAGAAACCCAGACGCTAACCAACCCCAAACGTGCATAGAGTTGCTGTTGAAAATAAGCGTTTTAGTTGGTTTGAGGTTTGAATACGAGTAAAAAAAAATACCTTGGGTCAAGTACTAGTTGCTTTAAATCAAACTCGGGATTGCTGTAATGAAGTATTAGGTACAAGCCTTTATTTTTTATTTTATTGTTAGTGCTTACAAGCCATCTTCGCTTAAACCACCAACTGTTGGGCAAGTCTCTGCCATTATTTATGAAGAGAGGAAGAAAAGTAAAAGGGGAGGTTTAAGCGAAAGAAAATAATAAAAATGGTTGTAAAATGAGCCAAGAACAAAGATGAGCCTCAATGAGGCTTTTTGGAGTTATGTTTTTAGAATATCTCATGTTGTACAAATGTAGTATTGCAGCCTGTGAGAAGTGCGTTGCTTGTTTGTGGTAATCAATTAATTAATAAAGCGAAGTATTGCGTTCGGTCCGCGCTGATACATCTATGAATGCCATGTCCGATAATGATCCGGCCCTTTTTTTTTATCGAGTTGAATAGGCACCCCAAGTTTGGGCTTATGAAAACCAACCCTTTTTTTTAAAAAGTTAAATACGAGGAGCCAATCAAAAACGAGTAACGTTTTGAAAAAAAATGCCAAAAAATAAAATATTACAGCACTTCTATTATCAATTGCACCAATTATACAAATGTAAACCCATCACAGACTATTACGATGGTTATCATTATGTTGGAGTTCATCACTTATGCTTAAATATAAGGATATAAGTGCTGAAATTCAAAGAGATAAGGATTTAGCTTCTCGTTAAATTAGCTATGTTCTTCGTTGCAGAGTTATAGATACGGATGGTTTAATGTGCATAGATTTAATAAACCTAAGCTAATAATTAGTGACATTACCAATGTCATTTATTTTGATTGCTTAAATAAAGCATAAGAAATAGAAAAAAATATTAAAACCAAGTGTCAGTCAATACATACTATTAAGGTTTTTTTTTTTTAAAGCAGCTGGTTTCTAAAAATCTGCATAAAACTTTTAGTTTTGATACATTTTCTTTTTTTTTCAGCATGAACTCTCTCTCTCTCTCTCTTTGTTCCATATTACAGATAATGAAAAGGCTTTCAGCAGAGGTGATTTCCATCATCTTCAAATATCTCCATTTCAAACAAAAAATAGAATGTATTCTCGTATGTAAACGATGGGCAAACATCTTACGCTCAGGTCTCGATATTGAAACACTTGTTATTGTAAACCACAAGAATGGGTATACTTCTCTTATGGAAAAGATCAAGACACTTGATGACTATGGAAGACATTGCAAGCGACTGATGATTGATGAAACAACTCCGCAAATATTTGACTATGAAGCGCTTGCAAGGCACTTCCCTCATCTAACATATCTCGTTTTGAATGGTGACGATCAAACGGAAAGCTCCCAGCTACAGAAGGAGTCTCTTATCAATGACGTTCAGCAGCAGCAACAGAAACCATGGCGGGTTCATCTCAAAGTCGCCAAAATATTAAAATATAACTGGCGTTTCTTATATTTTCTGAGTGTCGGTGTCTTTCACTCACTTGAGAGGCTTGTGCTCTCCCCTTGCAACGAGTTCAGCTATCAGTTCATGACGAGTATCTTTGGAAAATTAAAGAATGCACCCAACATAAAGACGTTATCGATCGAGCGCCTCCATGTCGATGTGTGTGATTTGGAAGAACTCCACAATAGCCTGCCAAAGCTGACCTCATTGACTTTGAAAAAGTGTTTCTTACACTGCGAGCGGGGTGTACCAGTTAATGCCCAGCCCGCCCACACGCTAAAGACGTTAAAAATACTTGACTTTTATCCAAGTTTTGATGTAGAAACACCCATTCCTCAATATCTCATCTTTAAATACAGTCGTATTGAACACCTCGTCATGAAAACACCAATGTACAGTGAGGGAAAATTCAGTCAGCTAGCTCACAATGCGACCTGCTTTATTCGTTCCATTGGACGGAATCTAATCAGCTTGGAGCTTCATCTTGCGTTCAAAACACCTACCGTTTTTGATCTTTTGGACAAAGTGGGGCTAGAGCATTTGACAGCAAGAATATTCTTATCAAACCGAATATTCGATAAACTTGTGTCTCTCAATGGATTACAGGGCGTAAAGACACTCAAGCTAACACATGTGCCTCACATCGACTTTAGTCCCTTTAAACGATTTTCAGAGCTGAAGGAACTCGAGCTCGAATTTCAAGAAAAGAGAGGTGCCAAATTCAAGATTGAACTCAACACAATACTGAGTAGAGACTTGCCTAAAAATCTGGAAACCCTTGGGTTGGGCTACGTTGAGCTTTTGATTAACTCTGAGAACAACAATGGAAACAATGCTATGCATGTGGATATGCCTGTATTAAAGCAGCTCAAGTTGAACCGTTCAGAAGTGTCCAAGGATCTATCACTCTATATAGACCAGCATATGAAGATGCTTAGGAACCTATTACTTTATGATTGTAAAATGGGCCTTGAGTCCAACGCACCCTCTTGCTTTGAATTGCCAGCTCATCGATTCAATCTAGTCCACATATTTTTGTCTACCGAGCTTTCTTATAGCTCTACTGGCCACCCTTACGAAGAAGATTACGAAAATCCAGTCAACCTAAAACTAGACATTGGAGACTGCATACGCCATTATAGACCTCCAGAAAACCATTGCCGAAATAGAAACGGTTTGTCCCTCCATATAAATACCTCGCACGATCATCCTTTGCATCAAACGTGTGAACCTGAGCCATTCAATGAAAATAAGAAGTATTTTCATTTCAAATGCAAAGATGTACAGACAATCTATTTTGATAGAAATCTCATATTGTAAATAGTATCATTTTAAAATAAAAGAAAAAAAAAAGATCAATTAATTAGTCTGATACATGACGCATATCAGGCGAAGGCATTTCATGCGTGAAAAGTTGGCAGACATGAAAGAGCCAGTAGAGAAAGGTCTTTCTGTTTGTATTATTGGGCTTAAAGGAGCTGGAAAAAAGGCCATATATTTTATTTTACAAGATGTGATGTAGGTCCAATATAAGTTTTATTACGGTGTAAGGACGAGAAATACCAGGCCAAAGTTATTGGTTTGAAGTTTTGTAGTTTTGCATTTTGTAAAATTACATCTTGTAAAATTCTCACACTTTTTTGTAGTGTATTTGTTCTGTGACTTTGCTGGCATGCGCTGCTGGTGCCCATCTTTACCATGATAATGCCAAAAGGCGTGCTTTCAAAAGAGCTTTCAAAAGAGCTTTCATAAAAGTTTCCAAATCATTTAAAAAAAAAACTCGAAGAAAGTAACCTTCTCCATATAAAAACAAGAGTTTAATTTTTCTAAATAATGTCCATGAATAATGGACTTTTTAGTGCGGTGAAGCTTTTACAATACCTTTCTTTTTAAAATAAAATCCCATTCTGATCTATTCTAATTCACTATGTAGATATATTAAATACAATCTATATTATTATTTACAGTAAGGTAATTATTGTGGATAGATTTTCCTAAAAAGGACACTCTTTTAGCCCTTTTTCCATTTCCTAAAGACTTATTTAAAATTTGTATAAAGCGCCAAAAAAAGAGAGATGTGTCAGGACGAAAAGTAGAAAGTGAATACAATGTCAGGGTGTGACGAGGTAGGCAAGAACCAATGGAGGCACCCACTTGCATTAAAAAAAAAACTGTTTTCTGTCGACTTTTTCAATCTCCCATTTAACTATCTAAAAGGAAAAAATTATTCTGTTGTACAAACATGCAGCTCTTTTTAATCAAGTAAAACATCTGCGGTAGGAATAAATAACAGGTAGTATGTATTTGGATGATAAATAACTTGATAGTGAATGATGGCAGGGAAAAAATATCTCCATAGTAAAATAGGATCGTTTCTAAGCAACTTTACCACATGGAGATGCTATATTTTGTTAAATATGCTAAAACTGTTATTTTTATACCAAAAAGAGATCTAAAAAAAAAGCTGTGTACCGCAGATAAAAAAAATACTTAAACCGAGCAAAATGACGTTTCTGTAGTAATGTCAATGGTGTTCTGGATTTTAATTTGAGAGATAAAAAAAATATAGCACCTTTTTTAAAATAAATCCATTTTCTACCAAGATCGTTCCAACTACTTCTTTTTCTTTTTCTTTCCCTTTACTTTTTTTTTTTCATAGGATATTTAGAAAAGATGGCACTGTGTGAAACTCCTGTAGTTGCATTGAATGGCACATTGATGATGGATCATCCTCTTACTACAGAGGAGCCCATTTCTACTGAGCTTAAAATAGAAGTGGCCAAACTAAATAAAGTCGATCCTGTAGATAAAGAAGTTCCTCCTGCAGTCATCATCGAGCAGACTGATCCAAACAAGTTACCAGAAAATGTCATTACAAATCCGCCCTTAATCGATAATGACCTACATCTTCCAGCATCTCCTCCCCCTGAGATCATTACTTCTCCACCTGTGGATACAGAGATACCAAATGATGCAAAGAAGGATAAAGAAGAACTTGATGAATGGGACGAGGAATTAGAAACAAATACAGAATCGAACCGTTGGATTCCATATCAAGAAGAAATACCCACGATTGAAACAAGAAAAACACTTCGAAACCTAAGCTACGATGAGCGTCAGGAACTACTCATATTTGCAGAACAAAATGATGTCACAAAATCGACCAAAAGAATCAAAGTATCGACAGTTTATGGAGCAGGACCAAAGGGTGCTCTAGATTTCGATTTAAAACCCACTCGAAAGAGTCGCAGTTATCTTGTGGCATTTGATTTCAGTGAAGAGAGCAAATTGGCGCTGGAGTGGGCATTGGGTACAATGATGCGTGATGGTGATACCCTTAATGTGGTTACGGTTATCAATCGCGAAGATAATCCAAA